>JASTWP010000513.1:0-140140 GCA_030770255.1 Temnothorax ravouxi
TAAATCTTTTATTCTATTGAAAAATACATATATAAACTTTGTATTTAAATACAAATTGTATTCCCTCGTTGGATTAAATATTTTAATAAAATATTTTTATTTTATACTGTTACCTCTGTAATTCTTTGTGACCATTAAAAAATACACATGTAAATTTTGTATTTAAATATCTTGTATTCCCTTGTAAAATTTAAATAAAATTTTTTAATCTTATAAAATTGTTATCATACATTCTTTTTTAATTGACACAATGTAAAGATTTTTCAAAGTAGTGCAACAATTATTTTTTGAGGCAATATATATGTTCTCTCTGTAATTGGCGCTGTAATTTAAAGAGATATCATTTCTTTTTTGTAATTGTAATAGATCACTTGAAGCGCGACTCTTCTTTTTGATAAAGGTAACATAATTTTGTGATGTGTATCACAAAATGAGTTATTAATTTTTCGGAAATAAAGATACTACTGCTTAGATTTTTTCGAGACTTTTCGAGATATAAAGATTATGTCTACCACTTGTTACTTATATTTTTTCGAGGTATGGTAACAACATATACACTACTATGCGTGTACTTGTGGCGCCTTTTTTTAACCTTTTTTTTAAAAAAGGTAATTTTGTACGGATATCACGCCTTTTTGTAGTATTACGCATTTTATAAACAGTGTGTACAGGGTAAAGCTATTTGGAGGTATAATACTACCACTTTGTTTTTTTCGAGGTACAACATAACAACATAACAGTACAACATAACAACATAACAGGGTAACAACATAATACATATACACTACTATGCGTGTACTTGGCGCCTCTTACTTTTTTTTTAAAAAGGTAATTTTGTACGGATATTACGCCTTTTTGTAGTGTGTTACGCATCTTAATCTTATAAACAATATATCTTATAACCTTATAAACAGTATATACAAGGTATGAAGCTGAAAGTGTTACGGACTATTATTTCTAAAGAAAACAACAATTTAATAATTTGCTTAGTTTTTTAAAAATAATAATCTGTAATCCTTTTAGTTGTACACCTTGTATATATTTTTCAATTTCAACATAAAACATAATCGCAATATAGCATGATTAATGTTAATAAGTCGTTAACTGTAAAATTTTTTATTTATTTTTATTCGCGTGTTTTACTGAATGTTGTTCGCAATTGTATATGTACCGATATATCTACAGGCATCGATATTTTTGTTAATTACAGATGGACACCTGTAACACGTGTCTGAACTTACCTGATTTGTTTATTCTTTTATTTCCTTCAACTAATCGCAAATTAATTCTATTTGATAAAAGCAATTTTGTCAAATTTCTCATACATAACGCATCGTTTATAATTTTCTATTAATTATAAATATTAAGTAGTACGATATATATATATATACTCACATCCTTGAAAATTATTTCGGGAATTCGAGCGAATGTCACAACTAGATAAAATTATCTTTCATATTTTGACAGTTGAGTAGGAACATATTTGAGTTGGCGAAAAATGATTCTCTGAAACCGCACGTGTGTGTAAATAATTCAGTAGAAAATATATAATCTTCATTTCAAAATACATTTGCACACTACGTACCAAAAATATATAATATGATTACGTAGTTTTTGCTATTTAATTGATTGAATTTTAGAAAAGAAAAAGATTTAAAAGTATATAACTATGTCAGTCAATTCGCTCCGTGCGTTTCAGGTCGCGTCATCTACCGCTATCGCCATGCAAATAAAAGTGGAAACAACGAGATATGTTTACAGGCAGTTTGCAAAAAAAAATATAAAAAACAACTTTAACTTGTGATTATTACCAAAGCTTCTAGTGCAATAGATGCAGTGTATTTTTTTACATTTTACTATTAATAATTTCGGTAAGTCAAAATTGCTATACGCGCGCAATCTATGATTGTTACTATATAATTGGAGGTTAACTGCACAGCGGTATTTATGTCACTTTAATTACTGGAACTCCTATTTTTTATATCAGAAAACAATAAATAATAACTACTGCTAATTAAATATTGCTCTTAACTGATTTCAACGTGGCGAGAATGTTTTGCTCTTGCGTTTCGATACGTCATGCCGCGTTTTTCGTCCACGCGATACACGTGCCTCGTTGCGAACACGCGGAACGAAAGGGGCCGGTTCGGCCGCGGTCGTCATTTCGTCTGTATGTATAGTCCGGGAGTCAGGGGATTAGATATTGAAGTTCACGGCGCAAAGCTGGAACTTTTTTAAGGTAGCTGTCTCGCTAAGTGCTAGTCATGTGACTGTTTGTAGGTTTTCACGTTCAGAAATATATTTCAGGCAATTTTTGCTAAGGGAAAAATAATTCTATGAATTATGGTGTAAAATTTCATACGTGACAAAGTATGTTACTTTTTCCAAATTCTGTGATTTTTCTCATTTGACTCCGTTTTGATCAGCTGATCATGCGAGTCGTCGAGAAAAGTTACAAGTGAGGTTACATCTCCTTGTCGATTGAATTTTGACAATTACTGAGAAAGGGTTTCTAAATGCATGACAGGGGTGTCAATCACTATCCAATTCGGCTAAGAAAGACGAGCCTCATAACCTGCAACTACAGTAATTAGTCAGCGGCGTTTCCAAGTCTTCCCAACCTCACCTCGACCAAAAAATTGAAAAAATGTCTGCTCGATTACCGCATTTTCACTAAAATAAACTAAAAAATTAGCAGCGAAATCTCCGGTAAACTATATATTTTATGGTTGCATCGGATTCTTCAAAATCTAATGTACAAAAAGCAATGTTTTTTCTCACTTCATCTAATCGAAAAATGCGAAAATATGTGATTGAAACCGTGATAGAGCCTTCTTTTTCTGGCCGTCTGTATATGAAGTAATGCAAAATTTGTGATTTTCGAGATCGATTTTCTAGAGTAAATAGTCGGTAAGGAGCCACAGAAAAAATCGACTGCAAAGCTGATCATATAATTTGATATAAAATCCGAAATCGAACACTTTATCTAATACATGCCCTGACGAGACAGCTACCTTAAATCGATTTTTATGATATCCCGTAACAAGTGTGTAAAGTCTCTAGAATCAACTCGGCCCGCTTCGCTTTTTTTTATTGCAAAATATATTAAAAAACGCGTTTCTGTACAGTTTTCTTTAAATAACTTCTTTTGTGTTGGTCAAACGACAAAACTTGAAGAGAGGAAAATAGTTCGGAAGGAAATTTCCTATAAGAATAAATCTTAAAAAATTTTTAAAAAATTTTTTAATTGCAAAATTGCAAAAAATACGCGATAAAAGGGCCATTTTTACAGGTTCCCGAAAACTGGGTTAAAAATTATCATATTTAAGTGGACATTCACTCAATGATATCTTTCAGTATGCTGAACAAGTGTGCACAAGGCTCGCCTCCAATTTTTATATGGTTGCCTATTAACAAATTATTTATGCAAATCGGGCGCTTGGCTCTCACGTCTGAACGGGTGTACTTATTTTGATGCACTTTATCAGAAATGAAAGGTAACGATGTCTACTTTATGAATTTAAAATAAAACAGTTTTTTTTCTACAATTTGACTATTATTTAAAACAATTTAAATTTCGTATATTAAATATCGGCGTGGTTTATTGGCGTAGAGTAATGCAAATAGCACCATTGGTTTGCGCTTAAAAAATCATGAATTTCAAAAAAAAAACGTCCCGATACGACCAATAGAAGCCGAGATAATTGACTTTTACATAATTAATGATTGCAGCTAAACTATTTCATATTTTACTTGAAATTTGGTGTGAAGGTACTGGAGTGAGTGCTTTAACGGTGGAATTTTTTTCGCTGCGATTCGACTGCCAGGTTCGGCGAAAAAAAAGTCGAATACAGCGGTTTTGGAGCGAGAGCGCCGGAGCGGACGCAGCGGCGGCTCGACTGCGTGGCGCGCAGGCGCGCGAGGCGCGCGAGCCGCCGCGGCGCCGCTGCGTCCGCCAAGCTCGCTTAATTAACAATTACTTTTCTCTGCAACAAAAGCACGTATCCAAACGAATTTTTTTTTAAGTCTGCTTGAAATTTTCCGAATTTTATGATTATTACATTATAAATGTCATATTCTCAGTATTAACGGAGATAAACAAGATATATTAGGAAAAATATGTATTAATTAATAACAAATTATTTTTGTGATATTTTATACTGTATTGTATGTTGTATATTGTCAATTGTATGAAGTTCACCATGCGTTATTCTGTTTTATTTGCAACTAGAAGAACAAATTAAATTATTTTAAGCAAAAAAAGACTCAAAAAAGACGTAAAATAAAGTAAAATAAGTGTGTAAGTGTGTAGAAAACCTATTTTCTATTTGTATTGACAGTATACAATATACAATACAGCATACAATTGACAATATACAACATACAATACAAAAAAGTTTTCACATTTTGGACTTTGCGTCGCAATATCTCCGCTCGTAGGGCACGTAGCGGAATATTATGAGAGAAACCCCCCTTCCCCTATTTGGACCCCAAACTATCGATCAACCCTACTTAGAACTTGATCCGTTAACTCGTTATCGAGATCTCAACATCTCGGGTACTCGCAACCCGTCGCGTCGCGTAAAAGAGAATTAGAAAAAGAGAAACTGTAGTACAAATAACAGAATAAATTTAATTTTTTTTGTAAAATATTATGTCCTATTTTTTGTCGTGCGCAATTGTTAATAAACAATTAAAGAAAACCGCTCTCCTCGCAAATACTTGCTGAATCGTTTTGTTATCACAAGAACGTGATTCCCTAAAAATTTGGAGAGAATCGCTCTTTATTGCTATGTTCTACAGTTATTTATCGAATAATTTATAACAATTAAAACATATTTTTATATCAAACCGACAAAAAAACAGTTTAAATATTGTCAAAAAAATTATAAATATATTTAATCTTTATTAATTAATTATATCTAAGAAAAACTCAGCGGCCGATAATAATTAACCTACAATATTCGTACCCTCCGAAAAACCCACATGATATTCGGCCCTGTGTGCGAGATGTTTCGCCGCTGCTAGCATCAGCGATATCGCACTTGATTTTAACAAAAATAAATACAATATGCAGAAAGCAAATGTAATATTATCACATGTATTCAAATTTATAAAATTAACAACAAACATACACACACATAAAAAATCGATGATGCTTTACAATAAAATGTAACTTACAGAATGCATACGTTGTAGACAATTTTTACGATTTCGTTAATCTGCTGCAGTTTATCCGGTGATATATTAAGCCAGTAGTTGAAAACATGTGTTAATTTTGTGCACCTATGTTTTTCAGTACATCGAAGAACGTATTCGAACGGCTTCAAAAACTTCTATACGACAAAAATCATGATTTTTATTCTATTGTGCATGAGATCAATAATGAAACAAAAAGTAAGATACGAAAAGTTGAATTGAACGGAGAATTGAAATATAAAATTGAAAGAAGAAAAGGGAGAATGGTATAGGACTGACCTTATCCTCCTCCGTGTCACCGCTTGGCGAATAATAGAATGGTGTATCTTTGCTTGGGTCCGCCATGTTGCGTGATGTCTCTTCTCTGATTGACAAAAACAGAATAACTAAATGTTATGCTAATCTACGGACTTATATATTGTATCTCGATGTTGTAAGACTAACGGTTCTGGGAAAAACAAACAAGGATATAACCCACTTTGGGACCCACGATTACGCGTGGCCTAACTAAGAACTAAGAACCGAGGTGCTGTGATTGATGCGCGAAAGTTTTATTCATCATCATATCATTATTTAACCTCAAAATACTCTCAAACTCAATGTTTGCTTACTGGTTCTGACAACCGCGATTTTTCCAGTGAATGAACGGCACCGTTCATTTATTGGAATATGTAAATCCAGTAAATAAACGACATGAAAACGACGGCATTCGCATTCATTGGAATCCGTAATTCTAGTAAATGAACAACATGAAATTCGATTATCTATAGTAATGCTGTGAGAGGTTATTTGAATTAAAATGTTTTTTGGGTAATACTAATTTAAAAAAAAAAGGTAAAAAAAGGCGCCAAGTACACGCATAGTAGTGTATATGTTGTTAACTTGAAAAAAGAGAAAGTGGTAGTATTATACCTCGAAAAAAAATATAAGTAACAAGTGGTAGTCATAATCTTTATATCTCGAAAAATCTCGAAAAAATTTAAGCAGTAGTATAGTTATTTCCAAAAAATTATAACCCAAGTGATACACATCACAAAATTATGTTACCTTATCAAAAAGAAGAGTCGCGCTTCAAGTGATCCATTACAATTACAAAAAAGAAATGATATCTCTTTAAATTACAGCGCCAATTATAGAGAGAACATATATATTGCCTCAAAAAATAATTGTTGCACTACTTTGAAAAATCTTTACATTGTGTCAATTAAAAAAAAATGTATGATAACAATTTTATAAGATTAAAAAATTTTATTTAAATTTTACAAGGGAATACAAGATATTTAAATACAAAATTTACATGTGTATTTTTTAATGGTCACAAAGAATTACAGAGGTAACAGTATAAAATAAAAATATTTTATTAAAATATTTAATCCAACGAGGGAATACAATTTGTATTTAAATACAAAGTTTATATATGTATTTTTCAATAGAATAAAAGATTTAATCACAAAGAATTACAGAAGTAACAGTACAAAATAAAAATATTTTATTAAAATACATAAATTTTTCTTGGAAAAATACTTGGCGCTGCTAGACCTCGAAATTTTAAATAAATAAATAAACTTATCCTATACTTAATTATAAGCCGCATTATTCGCCGTTGTCACGCACACCCATATCACTCGCTCGCACATACACACCACGCTGATAATCATTTTGTTACTCTCGTCGCATTCTTCTCTGAATTATTTTTATTTATTGTTGTTTTTATTTATTTAAAATTTCGAGGTCTAGCAGCGCCAAGTATTTTTACAAGAAAAATTATTATTCATGTACGAGATGAGGGCAGCGACATGGCAACGCCAAACAGTTCGTGCGGTTGGTACACTTGTTTGTCTTTGCGCTCACTCACACCTAACGTGCACCTAACTTTACGCCGACGATCCCAGCGTGCGGCGTTGCCACGTCGCCACGCTCGAGTTGTGAAAATCAGCGCTTGAGCACCGGAAACCAAACTTTAATTATTAATTTAAAAAAAACTGTACGGTGGATCGTGTTCACCTTCAACTATAGGCTTCCTCACAGTGTCCTCTTTCTATCGATATATATTGTTCGGACATTTTTGGCAAAAGATTTTTCGCAAACTCGTGTTATTTATAGGAAAATATCTCTTTTCCTATTAAACCAATGTTAAAAGCACCTAATTTTGAAATTAAATATCTTGAGAACGGGACGGTGAATCATCTTCTTTCTGGGCTTAATCGATTCAGGAGAGTTCCTTCTTTCGATATAAAAAATAAAACCTATCACTTTTGGCAAAAGTCGTTCATCATCGAACTACCTTAAATACAAAATATCTGCTTTAATGAAAATCACAACTTCAAAATAATGCATTCAATTTTAATTATTTATTGGATTTATATTGATCGGCGTCGATTGAGCATAATTTCATCAATATTTGTGGTGAGGCCCCTAAACTAAATAAATACCAATGTCGACAATGCTAAATTTCCATGGACTAAGGCTGCGCTAAATAGACGGACATTTAGCGCAGCTTGCCCACGAAATTGTCAACATTGCCCACTTGGAACCGAGCAAAGTCCGTAATGTGATAATCGTTGCTGACATTGCCATCGCTGGATGGGCAGTGTTAACTTTGCCCACATCAAACCGGGCAATGTCCGCTAATAAACTACTTTGCCCAGTCGCGTTGTGCAATGCTGACATTGCCCGGGCAATGCCGACACTGCACACCATGCGGACTTTGCCCGTAACATATATATATCTATATCTATAAAGGAAGATGTCCTGACTGACTGACTGACTGACTGACTGACTCATCAACGCCCAGCCCAAACCCCTGAACCGAATTTTTGTCAAAAGTATATGAAATAGGGGTAGAATTTTCCGGGGAGTGCCACTATGTGTATAGTTTTTCGTTACCGATTTTCTGGAAACCGGTTTTTCTAATTCTTTCAAATTTTCGGGAAATAATTCACCAAATCTCAAAGAATTATAGATCAAACAGGGGTAGAAATTTCCGGGGAGTGCTATAAAGTGTATAATTTTTCGTTACCGATCTTTTTGGAAGCCGGTTTCGAAATTTTTTCAATTTTTCGGGAGTTTATTGACCGAATCTTAAAGAATTGTAAATGAAGTAGGGGTAGAATTTTCTGGGGAGCGCCATGATGTGTACAGTTTTTGTTACCGATCTTTTCGGAAACCGGTTTTTTTAATTTTTCAAATTTTTGGAAAATAATTAATTGAATCTCAAAAAATTGTACATGAAGAAGGAATAGAATTTCCCGGGGAGTGTTATAAAGTGTACTATTTTTTGTTACCGATCTTTTTGGAAACCGGTTCCAAATGATCGAATCTCAAAGAATTGTACATAAAGTAAGGTTTAAATTTTCCGGGGAGTGCTATAAAAAGTATATCATTTTTCGTTACCGATCTTTTTGAAAACCGGTATCAGAAGTTTGACGAATTTTAAAGAATTGTATATAAAACAGGGGTAAAATTTCCCAAGAAGTGCTATAAACTGTATAGTTCTTTGTTACCGATCTTTTTGGAAATCGGTTACAAAATTTTTCCAAATTTTTAGGAAATAATTGAGTGAATCTCAAAGAATTGTATATGACGGAATTGAACTTTAGTAGATAAAAAAGTAATATATTTCAATTTATAGCATTTTAGAGAGAAAGAGAGAGAAGGAAGAGAGAGAGAGAGAGAGAGAGAGAGAGAGAGAGAGAGAGAGAGAGAGAGAGAGAGAGAGAGAGAGAGAGAGAGAGAGAGAGAGAGGGGGAGAGAAAGAGAAAGAGAAAAAAAAAGAGGGAGGGGGAGAGAAAGAGAGTGAGGGAGGGAGGGAGAGAGAGAGAAAGAGAGAGAGAGGGGGGAAAGAGAGAGAGGGAGGGGGAGAGAAAGAAAGGAAGAGGGAGAGGGAGAGAAAGAGAGAGAGAGAGAGAAGGGGGAAAAGAGAGAGGGAAAGAGAGAGAGGGAGAAACTATTTTTGTGTCTTATTACACATGTCCTCCGGGGCGAAGCCCGGGTAACCAGCTAGTATATATATATATCGCAATCGATCGCAAATTTAACACAGGTTTTTAGGATATATAAGTGTACAATCTCTGTAAATTTCAGCTTTATCTCTTTATTTTGACATAAGCGACATACATCTTTAATTTTTTTCTATGCGAATCGTTTGTTGGTCATTAATGTAATTATTATTAGCAAAATAAATTTTAGTGTAAAGTTAGCTAACATATTCCATGCGTATGCCATACCGAATAAAGCATAGTATATGTAATGTGATTTCCAAATATATATATAATATATAGTATATTACATATACTATGCTCTATTCGGTATGGCATATGCATGGAATATGTTAGCTAACTTTACACTAAAATTTATTTTGCTAATAATAATTACATTAATGACCAACAAACGATTGGCATAGAAAAAAATTAAAGATGTATGTCACTTATGTCAAAATAAAGAGATAACAAGAAGTATGCAAGAAGTGTGCAAGTAGAAACTTGCACATTGCTTACTTATAGTTTTTTTAGTGTGCAAGTAGAAACCTGCATTGCTTCCTCTATAAGAAAGCTTGTTTTTGTATGCATAATTATTAATAGATATTTATTAATTTGGCTTCCTCATAGAGGAAGCATTGCAGGTTTCTACTTGCACACTTAAAAACTATAAGGAAGCAATGTGCAAGTTTCTACTTGCTCATTTAAAAACTATGAGGAAGCAATGTGCAAGTTTCTACTTGCACACTAAAAAACTATGAGGAAGCAATGTGCAAGTTTCTACTTGCACACTTAAAAACTATGAGGAAGTAATGTGCAAGTTTCTACTTGCACATTTAAAAACTATGAGGAAGTAATGTACAAGTTTCTACTTGAACACTTAAAAACTATGAGGAAGCAATGTGCAAGTTTCTACTTGCACACTTAAAAACTATGAGGAAGCAATGTGCAAGTTTCTACTTGCACACTAAAAAACTATGAAGGAGCAATGTGCAAGTTTCTACTTGCACACTTAAAAACTATGAGAAAGCAATGTACAAGTTTCTACTTGCACACTAAAAAACTATGAGGGAGCAATGTGCAAGTTTCTACTTGCACACTTAAAAACTATGAGAAAGCAATGTACAAGTTTCTACTTGCACACTTAAAAACTATGAGAAAGCAATGTGCAAGTTTCTACTTGCACATTTTTTTTATAGATAGAATATTATTAAAGATAGATTGGTGTTGAATTTGGCAATAATCGGTGAATGGATTACCAATTTTTGCCTAAAAAGTGTACAAATCATACACGTAATCTTAAATATAAGGTATCATTAAAGGGAGGTTGTTTCGAATTTGGCGAAGGTTAGTGAAAGGGTTACCGATTTCTGCCTAAAAAATGTATAAGGGTAGATCGAGGCAAATCGGATTACTAATTAGCACAATAAAATTGCTCGTTTAAAATAAAATACTAACAAAAATTGTTTTACAACTTATATTAATCCGATTTGCCTCAATCTACTCTAAGTTATTTATTGGATAGCCTCAAAACCGATCCTCAAAAAATTTAAATTCGACGTTTTTGAACATAAGCAACACATTGGACATCGAAAACTCAAAAAACAATTTTTACTTTGGTTTTTTCTACCCCTATTTATATATAATTCTTTTAAATTCGGTTGATTAGACTTAGCTTTATATGCGATCAAAATTATGGACCTTTGATCGCGTATAAAGCTGGGTCTAATCAACCAATGGCATCAAAAACTCAAAAAACAATTTTTACTTCGGTATTTTCTACCCCTATTTCATATATAATTCTTTTAAATTCGGTTGATTAGACTTAGCTTTATATGCGTTCAAAATTATGGACCTTTGATCGCGTATAAAGCTGGGTCCAATCAACCAAATCTTAAAAAATTATATATGAAATAAGAGTAGAAAAGACTGAAAAATATAATAAAATTAGAAATAGATTGATATCTCAATATTTGCGGAAGTTAGAGCAACCACGGACATTTCTAAAAAAATTTAAAATTTTTTTAAAAAAGAACCCCTTTACTGATCATCGCCAAATTTAATACCAACTTTCCTTGAATGACACTATCAATAAAAATAAAAATAAAAAAAAACAGCCCGATATCTCAATATTTGCGGAAGTTAGAGCAACCACAGACATTAAATCTGCACATACACACACACACACACATACGGACATTTTTTTTAAGGCGGTATTTCGACGTTTTACAACGATCTGAACATATTGACAGAAAAAACTCAAAATCCAATCTCTTCCTTCGTTGGTTTCTTCTACTCCTATTTCATATATATAATTCATTTAAATTTGATCAAGAGACACGGTAGTGTCTCGCGCCAAGTACACGCGGAGCGAGACCGCACCGTGACTCTTTTACGCGACGCGACGGGTTGCGAGTACCCGAGATGTTGAGATCTCGATAACGAGTGAACGGATTAAGTTTTAAGTAGGCTTGATCGATAGTTGGGGTCAAAATAAGGGGGGTATCTCCTATATAATTTTCCGCTACGTGCCCTACGAGCGGAGATATTGCGACGCAAATCCAAAATGTGAAAAATTTTTTTTAAGATACTACTTCCTAACGCCGATTATAACATACGTGTAACAAACAGATAACAGAGAAATGTCGCTTTCACTTTTTCGCCACTGGCGGCGCTTTCGGGCTCGCCAATTTCGATATCGCGCGCGTATTTTGAACGATCTAGTAGATAAATTATAGGTCGATAGACTTATCGGTCAAAAGGAAGATTTCTATTTAGGTAAATTAGGTAATTATATACAGGGTGTCCCTGAATCCTTGGTACTTTTCTCAGATTTAGATAGAGCGAGCCAAACTGAGTCGAAAAGTCATGTACCATTTTGCAATTTTCGCAATAGTTTCTGAGTTATTAATGATTAAAAATCGCCGTATTAGCCCGCCCACCGCCAAATCCAAGCGCGCGGCGAGAAGCGGCCGCCCCGCGGTCGGCGCGCGGGCAGTTGTTTACTACAAGCGGCGATGATCACGCACGAGCGGCGCGTAACGCCGGGCCCCCGTCCTGAGCGATGATAGTTTCTCGCATTTTTTTAAATAGAAAGAAAATATTTTAACATAGAAAAATTTTTTGTGCGTACGTATGTACATACGTGTGTACATGCATACACAGGAAAATATCAATTGCACTGTTTTAAAAAGCGATTACTCAATTTATTTTTTTTTTTTAGTAAGTAACGGTTGTCTTTAAGGAAAAATATTTTCTTGATAATAGTCTTAAAATGTACAAATTTTAGAAAGAGTCTTTATCATGTACTCGAAAGAAGAATTTATACTCCTTCAAAGAACATAATAAAATTTTATCGAATAAAAAATCAAAATTATAAATAAAGTAATATGAGGACCCTCGAGATTAAAATAGGAGAAATCAAGGCTGTGAGGGAGATGTCAGACGCAGATCACAGTGCGTAATATCAGAAATTTATTCGTCGTTTTGATACATTACATCGATCCGTACGTTTCGGTTCAGTTTTGAGCCATCTTCAGCGGTAGTTACAGAAATTAAGTTACACGTTCTCCGTACTGTATGGTGAGTGTACTGATTCCAAGTATCAGAAACATAGACCAATTGATTCATATCTGTAAATTTGTTTAATTAATGTTGAGATATTAAAAAGATCCCTTAGGAAATTCACCATTCGGTCTGAAAAACGTGGAATACAAAGCCATGTGCAATACTCTCTGCGAGAAGACGTGACGATCTTATCGACACGACACATGCACAGCAATGATATGAAAGATCTTGCAAGAAGAGGCATGTCGTAGGTCAACACACCGGCGAGGATTATAACAAAGCACGATTTGACACCGTCTCAAAATGACACGGATTTTTTGCATCATGCATATGTCACGGTTTTGAGCAAATTGTAATCCATGCTCATGAACTTTGGTCGTTGGCAAATCGGGGTTTTACTATTGATACATGCAATGTTGTGACGGTGTCAAATTGTGCTTTGTTATAATCCTCGCCGGTGTGTTGACCTACGACATGCCTCTTCTTGCAAGACCCTTCACATCATTGTGTGTCGTGTCGACAAGATCGTCAAGTCTCGCAGAGAGTATTCATTATGTACATGGCTCTGTATTCCACGTTTTTCAAGACAAATAGTGAGTTTCCTAAGGGATCTTTTTAATATCTCAACATTAATTGAACAAATTTACAGATATGGATCAATTGGTCTATGTTTCTGATACTTTGAATCAGCAAACTCATCATACGGTACGGAGAACGTGTAACTTAACTTCTGTAACTACCGCTGAAGATGGCTCAAAGCTGAGCCGAAACGTACGAATCGATGTAATGTATCAAAACGACGAATAAATCAGTTATTTCTGATATTGCGCACTGTAATCTGCGTCTGACCCTCATAGCCTTGACTTCTCTTATCAAAATAATTAGCAAATTAAATTTTTGTTTTAATTTTATATTTTTAACTGAAGAACTGAATAATTAGAATTTAGAATATTATTTATTTTAAGTAATATTATCAAGAAAACATTTTTTGTAAAGATCATCGTTACTTAAAAAAAGAGAAAACTGAGTAACTGGTTGTCTTAGCATTAGAATGATATCTTTTTTGCGTGTGCGTATACGGCACGCCATTTTACTATTTAATATCATCATAAAAATTCTACCAAATTAAATTGATACTCAAAGAAAAGAAATTATTATTACGTCTAGACATACTTATAATTCATCGAATTATTATTAAGCTATAATTGAAAATGCAGAATTACAGTTATGTCTAGACAAAATATTAATTCTGAATTTATTTTACGTTATGACATAAAAAATTTTCGGGAATTAAAATTATGTGCATAATTGTAATTCCCGAATTTTACTTATGTACGCAATTTTAATACTTGAATTTCTATTATGTACACAATTGTAATTCTGGAATTACTTTTTTTTCTTTTAGTAAGTAACAGGGTTCTTTAAGAAATAATATTTTCTGGATAATTATCTTAAAATGTATTCATCACAAATTTTAGAAAAAGTCTTTATTATGTACTGGAAAAGAGAATTTATACTTTTTCAAAGAACATTATAAAATTTATAAGCGGTATTATTTGACCAAACTGACGTTGCGTATAATGTCGTACAATTACATTAATTCAATCCACATAACAGTTCTTCAATATTTATAATCATGGATCGCGATATAAGATCGCGAGCCAAAAAATAATTCAAAACAGAAGTCGTTTTTGTTCGACCCAACTGGCCAATAATTTATTAATTTCATAACGTTTCGGCTGCAATTTCAGCCCTTCTCAAGTGAATAATCACGCCATCAATCATCAATAACCGCATACAAAAAATCCATTACATTGCTGACATCGTGACCAAACTACGTCATGCATAGGGTAAACTCGGGTAAGATGGCCATATTGTTATTTCGACTAGTGCACGCACATAAACAACTGTAAATATTGATTATCTTTGAGACTGACTACAAAAATGCACTGTTTAGCCATTATTAGAGAAATTACAGCCACATGGGCCATCTTTTCCGTATGGCCATCATATCCGAGTTTACCCTACGTAAAGCTAAAAGGCGAAAAAAACTAACGATAGTCAATAAGATAAAATAATCGCTAGTTTTTTCGCCTTTTAGCTTTACGTAGGGTAAACTCGGATATGATGGCCATACGGAAAAGATGGCCCATGTGGCTGTAATTTCTCTAATAATGGCTAAACAGTGCATTTTTGTAGTCAGTCTCAAAGATAATCAATATTTACAGTTGTTTATGTGCGTGCACTAGTCGAAATAACAATATGGCCATCTTACCCGAGTTTACCCTATGCATGACGTAGTTTGGTCACGATGTCAGCAATGTAATGGATTTTTTGTATGCGGTTATTGATGATTGATGGCGTGATTATTCACTTGAGAAGGGCTGAAATTGCAGCCGAAACGTTATGAAATTAATAAATTATTGGCCAGTTGGGTCGAACAAAAACGACTTCTGTTTTGAATTATTTTTTGGCTCGCGATCTTATATCGCGATCCATGATTATAAATATTGAAGAACTGTTATGTGGATTGATTTAATGTAATTGTACGACATTATACGCAACGTCAGTTTGGTCAAATAATACCGCTTATAAATTTTATAATGTTCTTTGAAAAAGTATAAATTCTCTTTTCCAGTACATAATAAAGACTTTTTCTAAAATTTGTGATGAATACATTTTAAGATAATTATCCAGAAAATATTATTTCTTAAAGAACCCTGTTACTTACTAAAAGAAAAAAAAGTAATTCCAGAATTACAATTGTGTACATAATAGAAATTCAAGTATTAAAATTGCGTACATAAGTAAAATTCGGGAATTACAATTATGTACATAATTTTAATTCCCGAAAATTTTTTTATGTCATAACGTAAAATAAATTCAGAATTAATATTTTGTCTAGACATAACTGTAATTCTGCATTTTCAATTATAGCTTAATAATAATTCGATGAATTATAAGTATGTCTAGACGTAATAATAATTTCTTTTCTTTGAGTATCAATTTAATTTGGTAGAATTTTTATGATGATATTAAATAGTAAAATGGCGTGCCGTATACGCACACGCAAAAAAAGATATCATTCTAATGCTAAGACAACCAGTTACTCAGTTTTCTCTTCTTTTAAGTAACGATGATCTTTACAAAAAATGTTTTCTTGATAATATTACTTAAAATAAATAATATTCTAAATTCTAATTATTCAGTTCTTCAGTTAACAATATAAAATTAAAACAAAAATTTAATTTGCTAATTATTTTGATAAGAGAAGTCAAGGCTATGAGGGTCAGACGCAGATCACAGTGCGTAATATCAGAAATAACTGATTTATTCGTCGTTTTGATACATTACCTCAGGTAGCAAGGTGACGTCTATTTAACGTCATTTTTTGGTCATGTTCTGACGATTGCGACGTTATGAAATGACGTCAAAGTGCCGTAAAAATGACGTACTTTTGTCTCATCTCCGGGACGTCATATATTGACGTCACTAATACGTAATTAATGACGTTGCCGGGACGTAGCAAGGTGACGTCTATTTAACGTCATTCTCTGGTCATGTTCTGATGATTGCGACGTTATGAAATGACGTCAAAGTGCCGTAAAAATGACGTACTTTTGTTTCATCTCCGTGACGTCATATATTGACGTCACTAATACGTAATTTATGACGTTGCCGGGACGAAATAAAAGTACGTCAGATTTTAAACATTATTTGGACGTCATCTTGGAATGGCAGTTTAGTCACAAGACTGACCATAAAATTTCGTCAAATAGACGACAACTTTTAAATCTACAAATTTACATATTGATAATGCTGAAATAATAATGTATTTTCGACGTCATAAAATGAGACAAAAATACGTCATTTTTACGATATTTTTACAATATCTTATATAACGTAATTAAGCGATTTTTGGCGTGACTCTGGTATAAGCAACCAAAGTGTATCAAACTGCATTAGCATCAATAGTAACCACCGATAGCAACTTTGGTATATGTACCAAACAATCGCAAAAAATCGCTTATATAATGGTAATAAAAATGACCAAAAAATTTCGTAACAAAAGATTATCTGTAGACTTAAAAAAAATAAAAATAATGCACATATACAGAACATTTTTATCATTTATTTATTACAGCTTCGATCGCAACATATATTATGAAATAGTACATTTTAAATCTTATAATATTACAAATATTGCAATATTTATGTAAATGAATAAAAGAAACAAACAATAAAACTTTTATTTTAATTTTATGTACACAGAAATAGGTTTAATCTCCAATTAAAAATATAAAAGAAATATTTAGTGTATAATATTTAGAAAAGTATACGTTTAAAAAATACAACATAAAAACATAGTGTACATAGTATTTAGAATGAATAATGGTATATTCTGTGTACTCAATATAATATTTAATTACGGTGAAATATAAGATATAAATATTAAACATAAAAAAATAGTAGATATAAGTATAATTAAAGAACTGAATGGATTAATGGAAATGAAATCCAACAATTTTTTGATTTCTTGTAACACTGAAATACTATACATTTTGCTATTATTAAATTTATTGGCCAAATTTCACTTTCATCCGAAATTGCGTGGAAAATAAAAATATTTAATTTTCTAGAATCAATGGGATCCCAAGTAGCAAAATGACGTCGTAATGACGGCGAATTTTGGTCACAAAATGACCAATCTGACGTCCTACATAGGTCTCGTGAGACCCAAAAATGACGTCGATATGTCACATCCACACGACGTCATTTTCTGACGTCTTATTGACGGCAAAAATAGGTCCATTGTACGACATACCGGTTTTTAGGAATGTTTTTTATAATTTATAAAATTAAAATGTTAAAATGTCTACTTGATAAACGTTTATAAAAAAATGTTCTTTTTCTTTATTTACGAAAAAAAACTTGTTTACCTGTTTTGTTATATGCCATGTGCGTATAGCCGCTCTCAAGGCGGTCACCCATCCTAGTACAGTACCGCGTCCGAGTCGCTTGACTTCGATGATCCAGTAGACAGTGACGATCTTCTCACCCTGATGCTTCCTTATTAATTGTACTTTTCTATAACAGGTACATCGTTAAAGTGTTCAAAAATCTTGTAATGATATCTTCTTGATAGCTATAACACTGCATGAAATAGTTATCATAAAACTATAATCACACGCAACTACATTCACTTATACCATAAATTCATCACTTTAATCATAAAGTTGCGAAACAAACATATTATAGTTAATTTTGTGGTTTTTATTTTATTATTACTTTATTATACAAATATTAAGAAGTAAAAATAATTATATTACAAAAAGACCTTATTTGGACGACTTTAAGACGTCTTTAAAATGACGTCTTTACATGGTCTAAGAAATGACGTCTTATAAACGTCCATTATTAGTCGCCGACGTCATAGACCAAAAATGACTAAAAATAGACGTCATTATGTCGTCTTTTGACGTCACTTTGCTACTTGGGATATTTATATAATGACTCGCAACCTACAAATCTGTTACCGATAATAAAGATTTTGTTATTTACTTGAATAATATTTGAAATTTGTATTACAATATTTCCGTCCAGCATGCAATAACAGTCAGCATTTGAATTTATTAAAAAAGTTACGTCATAAAATATTAGTTTTTTATATTGTTCACAATGCATATGTGAAATAGATGTATGGAGCGGGCCTAAGTTATGATGATATTGTAGTTCTATTTGTAAATTACGCCTGATATTGGTAAATGACAAGCTAAAATTTTCTATTAAACGCCTGCAGATCTGCTGTAATGGATTAGTAGGACTTTTTATATATTTTTTTAATTTCCCAAGGTAACTTTCAAAGGGAAATGTAGAAAATTCGTCTAAAGGACCAAAATTATCGACATCATCAGTTAAATGGCTTAATAAGTGAACGTTGTAAATTAAAAATTGTTTACCATAAATTTGTTCTGAGTGTTGAATGAATGTTGTCAAAAGTTTTTTAGCATATTTAGAAGAAAATTTTGAGATGTATTTATGAGAAACTAATATAGATATTCCTACATGAAAAAGTAAAAAATGTTCATAGATAGCTATATCAATATTATCTTTAAGTACAATTGGTCCCAAATACAGAAGAAAAGTTCTAAACTCGGTTCCTTTCCAGCGAGCTAAGTCTTCAAGTCCCCGTGGTTTTCTATTAATTTCTAAAGGAATATGAACTCGTAATTGTTTTAAATGTGTCGATATTTGTTTAAAAAAATAAGTACTCAGTTTAACTGACAATGGTTGACCACTAATCCACGTATTTAATAGTTTACGCATAATACCTAAACATACATTATGTAAATAGTCAATAGGAAAACATTTTATAAGATCTATCAGTAATTTAATTAACGGAGAAATGCCTAAATGATAACCTTCGTCTGTTTGCAAACGAAATGAGGAATCGGTTCTTTTAATAGCTTTAATATTTGGAAAAATTATACGCCTATTTATATGTTCGCCATATATAGTACATTTATCACATGCCGAGTATCCTGTATGTGATTTTACGCACTTTAGATATGCTCGTGCGGGAGCATCACACACAAAACTGTGTAACGTAACTTTATATTTCTTCATATTAACTTCTAAACCATTTTGTATCAAAAATTCTACTTCATCTAAAAACTCTTCTAAAAACTTAGGTAAAGGATCAGGTTTCGAAGTACCGCAAAATATTCCAATTGGAAATGGATTACTGTAGAAATGTTTTGCTAAACATAAAATAGGCCATAATTGTGTGTTGCAACTACGGAAAAGTGGTAAACCGTCAATATTTATTTGTAATTGAATATCTTCGCAACAAGATAAATCATGCCCAGTTAAAATTCTTCTCAAAGTTGTTATTAATCCGAAATGGTAATATTCTCCATTATTCAGCTTTTTTGATTGTATAACTAAAGGAGTATAACTTAAGCAGTAACAGAGTTTTACTGCTTAATGGCAATTCCGGATGAAAAGGCCGTAATAAATGTAACAGTTCTGAAATACGAATATGAGACACATTTCCATTTATGGCCCACTCTCGTAATTTACCAATTAAATTTGTATCAGGAAGTGAAAAATTATTATCGCTATTATTAGAATGGTTATTATCAGTTTCATTATGTAAAAATAATTCATCATTACAATTATCAATTTTAATTAACTGAGTATCATTATGAACATTGAACAAGTTACTAGTATTAATTGTTGCATCAGAGTTGTCGTTAGAGTATTGGAAAATGGAATCAATATTAGATGAGCTGTTAGTACAAGGTATATTGACTTCGATGGTATCAATAGAGTCATTTACTTTATTCACATTAATATTTTGAATAGAAATATTATGAAATTCTTCTTTGGTTCTTTCATTATTGGTCATTGCAAAAAACATGTCATTTACTATTGACACCGCTCTTCTACGTGTCTGACGTCTTCCTACATATAAATTCTTTTTATAAACCATTTTCTGTTTTTTATTAGACATGTTGATGTCAATTAACATAATAAAAAATATAAAACGTTAATCTCAGGAAACCTATTCTCAGGTGTTTTTATGCCTCAGTATAAAACTGGATTGAATATTTAGCAACTAAAAAACTATATAATATCCATTCTATATCTATTTATATTTAATATATCTAGATATATTAAATTATATCTTTAAATGTAATGTTTACAGTATATTGTTATGCTTATTAGTAGTGGAAATAGAAACGATGACAAATCATTTGTGGCCAATCTTGATTTGTAAATTTTTGAAACGTTGTGGTGCATGTTTTAACCATACCTTCACAATATCCTCGACGTCGCGATCAGTTGCGCCTGCATGGCAGCTTTTCACAGCATCTTTAATAATATAGCGCATTGTAATAAATTTGTATATATTTTCAAATTAAATGTACAGTGTAGCAATAAGAATAAGAACTTACTAACAACTGCTGATTTTAATTTAAAGTCCAAAAACTTTTTTTTATTGTTGCGTTTTCCAAAAAAGAGAACTCTTTAGCTAATTTATCAGTAAATAAAAACTTCATTATCCTGTTGGTTAAAGCAGTTGTATCTTTACCACCCAAAGTAGCTAAATACAATGTCTGAAAAGAACCATCCTTACATCATTTTTAAAATAACAAGATATATGTATATAATGTTTAAAAGATATTTATAATTAATATTTACCAAAGTATTCAAATTTTCATCTTCCTTTAAATAGTCATCTAAAATTATTACGTGTTCCAGAGTATCTATTGGAAATTGTACCGGTATATTTAATGGTATACTTGGCGTAAAACGTGACTCATCCTTTCTCTTTAGTAAAGCTAATATTTGTGTATTTTGCTCTTTTATTTCAACTAGCAAAGTCATTAACTTCTTTTCAAATGCTGTTAATGTTTAAATTTTAGATTACAATAAATTTATATTTTATAACAATTAAAACATGCAGGTTGTAACAATTTTTTTCTTAACAAAGTCGTTATTCTCTCGACCCGACTGGCCAAAATATAATTTATTTAATTTCACAACGTTTCGGCTGCAATTTCAGCCCTTCTCAAGTGAATCACCATAAATACTCAATAGCCACATACAGAAAATCCGTTACACTGCTGACATCGTGCCCAAACTACGTCATGCAAACGTAAGACTAAAAAGTAAAAAGAAAAAACCAAACATAGTCAGATAAAATAATCGCTCGGAAGTCATAAAATAGTCGCTCAGAAGTCATAAATATTTAAAACAAAAATTAAAATAAATAGAGTAAAAAGTGTACAAAGTAAAAAACAGCAGCTTACATATTCTGTGTGTCAAAAAATATAAGACAGAGAAGGCATGGGACGAGAAAACATCGTAAGCCGATCCCAGCGAACACATCCGTACGGCGTGACGGTCGAAGTCATACTAAACAAGATGTGCTCACAGGCGGAAACGAGTGGAAAAATAAATAAAATAAAAACTAAGTGACGCCAATCACACGGTTATAATTCGCTGGTAAATTTTCAGTGTCTTTTTGTAAGTTTATTGCGCTAACACATTTTTTAATAAAGAACATTTCTGAGATCTCTCGTTTCTTAAATTGACACTCTTTATACAAAACTCTCGGTTGTTGCCAATTAAAGTCATGGTTATGCGTGAGACGGTGCTTACTCACTACAGAATGATTGTCACTATTCTTTCTAATATCACAGAAATGCTCTTTAACGCGTGTCTCGAGATGTCTCTTTGTTTGACCAATATATGCAGCATTACAATTAGCACAATCAATCCTATATATCAACTCTGTCTGTTTAAGATACGGTAGCTTGTCCTTCCCCCTTCGAATAATACAATCTAACTTTTTCGGAATAGTGAGGAGAACCTTAAATTTTACATCGCGCATTGTGCGGCCAACATTGTCACTGAGACCTTTAATATATGGTATGGTGATAAATTTCGGAGGATCCCGATGCACATTGTCTGTGTTAGAACTATTGCAATTGTTATGACGTTTCTGTAACTCATTGAGTCGAATATTAATATATTTATTAATTAATTGTGTTGGATAACAATTATTTGATAGAATCATTTTTACTTCGGTTAAATTAGATTCATGAAAACGTACATCCGATAAAAGAATAGCACGGTCAACCAGGTTACGTATCATATTGATTTTGTATTTGAGTGGGTGATTTGAAAAATAGTTTATGTATCTCCCTGAAAAAGTGGGTTTTTTATACCAGTTCGTGAGTAAAACATTCTCCTCCCGAATCACCGTTGTGTCAAGAAAACTCAAAGAACCATTATTTTCTATTTCAAATGTAAATTTCAATCTCGCGTGATAACTGTTAAAAACTCTAAGTAACTCGTCAATACAAGATGAAGGTACAATCGCGAAAATGTCGTCAACATATCTTTTAAAAAAGGAAACATGGAAACTAAGAAGTTGCAGACAATGCGTCTCAAGGTCCTCCATAACCATATTTGCTAAAATGGGAGAGAGGGGAGAACCCATCGGACTTCCAAAAATTTGCTCATATATCTGACCCTCAAAAGAAAAACTAGTGGAACTCAGAATCAAATCCAGAGCTGACAAAAATTGAGCAAGGCTGAGTTTAGTATTTTTCTCAATATGATTCCACCTTCGTTCAATCGCTCCCAGAGCCAGATCCTTAGGGATGTTAGTGAACAGAGAATTTTTTTCTTACTTAATTTTCCAGAGACATTAGTGGATTGTTCAGTTACGTTGGAATAATAGAATTTGTCGCCAGATGAAATATTTCTTGTATTATTTGATGCACTTGCAGATTCTTCTGCAATGTGCGGTATATTGGTAATTGGCGTTACACGTATGTCTTCTTCTTCAGATTCATCATCTATTAAAAATAAACGTAACATTTAATAAAATAAAATGTTATTCTTTTAATGTTATTTATTTAAATGTTTTTTTAATCTAACAAAAGGTAGTAAGTATAAATAACTATTTGAAATAAATGTATATAAATATGTTCATACGAATTCTTATAAATAACTAATTTTATAACAAGTATAAGTACTTTTGTATTATTTTTCTAAATTATGCATTTAAAAAATTAATTTCTAGATATTAATACTTCTGTAATTACTTGATAAAACTGATGGAGGTCTAGGCAAAAGATGATTTCCATGTGATTTTTTAACACTTTTTGACTGATTTTTTTTTTTCCATTATCTTCACTATTGGTGTTTTCATCACTACTACTGTTATCATGAGCATGAGGTGGCTTCCTAATTCGTGATGTTTGATTTTTATTCAATTTTTTTAATGCATCAGAATCAGATGTTACATCAGAATGTTCTTCACAGTATCGCAATTGCTTCTTTGCTTTATGATAATCATTATCTATATAAAATGTATACATGTAAATTTCTTAAATAAATACTTTTAATTATTAATAATTTTGTTGTTTACCTTTTCGAGTAAATAAAATTTTTTCAATTTTGTGAAGAGTCCATCCATTGCTTGGTGTTTCACTCTTTTTTAGGGATTGTTCATATTGATATTGGTTTTTGTATGGAGGCCAAAAAACTTCACGTTTTCCAGGCGTCAGCCAGTTACTGCTTATTATAGCAATAATGCCTTGTCCTGCTTCGTCCTCAACAAATTGTACCCCCAGTAAGTTAGTTGTCATTTCTTATATTAAATACCTACGCGATTACTGCCAATAAGATCATAAATGCAAATTAAATAATAAATTAATGGAACATTATTTTTGTAATGATAAATTCTATTTTCCTAACGATTGCTAATAATAATGATAAATTCTGTAATGTTAATACTCATACAATGTATAATACATATAGTCCTTTCATAATGGCAACTGATATTTCACAGAACAGTCATCCCAGCACCAAATATACCTGCCATATGATATACATGTAAGAAAGTACATTTACGTGTACATTACGTGCACACTGAGTGCGCACTAAGGCTTGTTCTTAATCAATTGTTATATTTACAGATCACCTAAAATACTTCTTAGTCTATAAAATGATTTGTACAGCATCTATATAGATATTACAGATTGTTTTATTGGCTAAAAAGTTTTTAAATGTGTATTTAAGCGATCTGTAAATATAAGAATTAATTATAAACAAGCCTTGGTGCGCACTCAGTGTGCACTAGTGCAAGCGCCCAAATTCGCTATTAGGGCCCTTATGGAAAAATAAACTCAACGTCTTAAAGTTGGGTGTGATTTCGGACCGCCAATTGAAGATTAACCAATCAAAGATGTTGAAATGATGGTTAACCTTCATTGGCGGTCCGAAATCACACCCAACTTTAAGACGTTGAGTGTATTTTTCCATAAGGGGGAATCCACAAAAAACCAGAATATTGTGGAATAAATAAAAATTATAAATGCAAATACAATAAATTTATATAATTATATTTATATTTATATTTATATTTATATTTATATTTATATTTATATTTATATTTATATTTATATTTATATTTATATTTATATTTATATTTATATTTATATTTATATTTATATTTATATTTATATTTATATTTATATTTATATTTATATTTATATTTATATTTATATTTATATTTATATTTATATTTATATTTATATTTATATTTATATTTATATTTATATTTATATTTATATTTATATTTATATTCATATTTATATTTATCTTTAAAATATCAAATACTTTTACTTCGCCAGTGAGTAGTGAAATTAACAAAACTCCTTTGCTTCGACCGAACTGGCTAATATTTATTTAACAAGCACAACGCGTTTCGACCGAGATTCCGGTCCTTCTCAAGTGCGTACAATAAATTAAAACGCTTGCAAAACACTTCATTATACACAATGTGGCAGCAATGAGTCTACGAACTAAAATACAAAAAAATAAAATAATTAATAAAATTAACAAACTAAAATGACGTACGAAGAGTAAACTCAGGAATAAAATAGCAACGTTTACATGTTTTGTGTGTCAAAGGCGATAAAAGATATGCGAGTCATATTAACAAATGTGAAATTCGGTGGTGCGTTCACAATAGGTGACGACGGACGACTGAGTGAGAAACAAAGGCAGAGGTAACCGAAAGCGCTCACATTTTTATTATTTTGTCATAAATGACAGGAAGGTTATCGGTGTCCTTTTGTAAATTAATAGTGTTATTGTTTTTCTTAATAAACACCATTTCGGCTATCTCTCTCTTTTTAAAATGTTTCTCACTATGTAAAACCTTTGGGACTAGTCCAATTAAATTCGTGATTGCAAGAGGTCTTGTGTTTGCTGACCACAGAATGGTTGCTGGGATGTTTTTTAATATCAGCACAATGTTCTTTAATTCTAGTCACCAAATTTCTTTTGGTCTGTCCGATGTAACATGCCTCGCAATTAAGACAATCGATCTCGTATACAATTTCCATGCGTTTAACGCTTTCCAGCCTATCTTTGCCTCTATTGATAATACGATCGAGTTTTTTAGGTACCGTATAGACCACGTCGAATCCTTTGTTTCTCAGGGCCTTACTAATACTCTCGCTACAATTCTTTATGTAAGGAATGGTGACGGGATGTCGCACAGTATGAACTTTGTCGTTTACAGAATCGCGGTTCTTTAAGAGCATTAATCGTCGTTTTATGTATTTGTTGTAAAAATATGTCGGATAACAATTATCAGAGAGAATCTCTTTAACCACACGGATATTATGCTCATGGAAGCGCTCGTTAGACAACAAAATCGCTCGGTCAACCAAATTAGATATAACATTAACTTTGTAGTTAATCGGGTGGCTTGAATAAAAATTAATGTAGCGACCTGAGAAGGTCGGTTTCCTGTACCAATTTGTTAGCAGGTTTTCGCCATCTCTAATAACGGTAACATCTAAGAAGTTGATCGACAGATTGGTCTCAGTTTCGCACTGTAAAATTCAGACGTGGGTGATAACTGTTAAAAGCCTCAAGCGTGTCATTAACCTTATCACGTGGGATAATTGCAAATATATCGTCAACATACCTCCCGAATATGGGAACCTTGAAACTTAATAATTTAAGGCAATGTGTTTCAAGGTCGTCAAGCACTATGTTAGCAAGGATAGGGGAAAGAGGAGACCCCATGGGACTACCAAAAATTTGATCGTAAATATTCCCGTTAAAACTAAAGCTAGTGGAGCTTAGAACAATGTCAATCGCGTATAAAAATTGTTGTAAAGTGAAATTGGTGGCAGTAGAGATGTGACACCATCGTTTTTCGATGCCTTCCATAACAAGCTCCTTCGGGATGTTAGTGAAAAGAGAAGTGGCGTCGAGTGAAATGAGAATTTCGTCGGGCAGAATTTTCAATTTTTATAATGAAGTGTTTTGCAAGCGTTTTAATTTATTGTACGCACTTGAGGAGGACCGAAATCTCGGTCGAAACGCGTTGTGCTTGTTAAATAAATATTAGCCAGTTCGGTCGAAGCAAAGGAGTTTTGTTAATTTCACTACTCACTGGCGAAGTAAAAGTATTTTATATTTTAATATAATTTTATTTTTAATTATCTTTCTCACTTAATCATGAATAACAAATTATTGGCTGAATTAATCGTTCGCCACTATTTAATCACGCCTCCGACACACTCGAAGAATTGCGCCGCGGCGCAACATCTTGAAGCGCATGCCGAGCAATTCGGTGGCATCTCGATCTCCAAGTACAACTGCACTTTACACCGCGGAAATCGGTTGAGGCGCTCCTTGTTACGTTTCCGCTCCGATTCATTGCAATCAGCGGGCCGCGTCTATGGAAACGGAGAGGAAATATAAAACGCCGCTGTTGCAAATCGTCGCCAGCCCGAAATTGTAAAAGTGCTTCGCGCATATAGGTTTCTTTTTAATCAGAAGTTATATCTCAAAATATATTCTTTCAGAGATGAACGCTTCCTCGAAAGTCCAGCAAATTAAAAGGCTTGACGAGATAATCTTTGTAATTTAAAGAAGAGAGGTAAGCTTTATATACCTATTACGCAAAATTTCATTTGCAATATAACTTGAGTTTAGACGTTAATATAATCCTGCGTTCGTAAATTATTTTAACTGAGCTTTCTCTATGCTGTCTCTAAGTGTTTTATTTACTACTGTATTTCAATACCGCGCCGTTATTTACAGCGGAATTGCGAGACATTCTCTGTAATACCCGACTCATCTCGCTTTCAAGATACCATTGACATCCAACGGAGCTAATAACGCACATCTATCTAACAATAAGTGCAAAGCATTTGCGAATCTACGTCTGCCGCAACTCTTCCTTCTCAATCGCATAAATAGTACAATCTCTTCGCGATTCATCCCCTTCCTTTCTCTTCCTCGTCGCCGATCCTTCTTCGACTCCGCGTGTTCGATTGTCACGTTTACATGCGACCGTCTCTCGACATCGTGGTATCAAGATCGACTGCCATTATAGTCTGACCCAGTTTTTTCTTCAATTTACCCCGCTCGTCGCGGTATGCGTCATACTTACCTACTTATCTACGGTATATGTGTGTGTGTATGTGTCCGTATACACATACACTAGCCTTCGAAACCACTTTGCACACGAGCAGTTTCGTCGTCCCGTCCAATTTCTACGATATACGTCTTCGCTGCGTTTTCCCCAGCTCGTTTTTCATCCTTCCGCGTGCCCGAAGCGGATACGTTCATCGGCACGAAAGGGATTCCCAGGCATTCATGCGAATTTCAATTTATTCGGGATACGCTTCGCGTCCTCTTCCCAGATGATGAGGGAAGAGCGCTTTTGACGACGATGACGGCGAGATTAATGAAACGATCCGCCTGCGCGTGACATTTAAGAGTCGATTACTTCAACATCGATCTTCGCTAGATTTACTTGAATGTTCTCTAGCCAGGTCGTTCTCCAACTAGATTAGAATCGCATAATGTCATTTCAATATGAACAAAGAGGTATCTAAAGCGATTATAAACGTCGTAGGAAATCTAAAAATTAATCAAAGATAGTCCATTTTCGCTGTCTGCTTCAATTGGAAATGCACTTTTGCTAACCAAGAAGTGCATGTTGAAAGTTGAGAAATTTTATGTAAGTGACACAGTTTTCGCGAAAAGTGGATCGCTACACGGAGAAAATTTTTCTCGAAAATATAAGTATACACAAACAAAGTAAATACCATACTAATCTTGCATGGCTAGGATATAGTCATAATATGCTAAAGATTTCAAGAAAGTATAGGAAAATTTAGAGAGCAAAGAATAAAACTATACGAAGAAGTAAATATTTCCATCAAAAGTATGGGACTTTCGAGAGCGCGTTTTACTATGTTAATTTAAAGACGGATGATTCATCTATATCTTGTCCGATTGTGTATCTTATGAACAAAAAACGAGACGTTTGTTGCAGTCATGTCAAAAACATAAGGACATAAGTTGCCGTTATAGGCTGTGGCGGTCAGCTGTTCGCCACGAGCGAACTTCAGAACGCTGTAAAGACCCTGCCGAGCTGCCCTAGATAAAAGGTCGATGTTGAATCTTAATCACGCGAGAATATACCGGCGATGCGCCGCGTAGCGGGCGCGAGCCGAATCCTCTCGCCGCGCGAGCCGAACCCTCTCGCCGCGCGAGCCCGCGTTGCCGCTCGCGCCGCGCGCCTTCCGTCGTCCACGATCGCGGTTACTATCGCATTTCTATGAAGAACATAGACTATTGCCAGATACGCAACGAATATTTCTATACAGTTCACGGTAGGTACCACCCTAGATTATATTTTTCCTATACCGTCTTAAAAAACAACGCTCAATCCAAGACATCTGTGAAGCTGGTAATTCAAGCTACAACGTCGAATATACACATGCTAGTATGGGACTTTTTTTACTGTTCTCATATTTCCTTGTTAGTATGGCAAATTTATTTACCTTTAGGTTACAAGATGTATCTGATCAAACTATTACTTTTCTATTGTCATATATTAATTTCCGGTTGAATACGCGTATATCTTACCGGTACGTAGCAAATCTGGTAAATTTTATTATGAGTATTCTACATTATTCGAGAAAAATTTTCTGCGTGTATACTTTTGTCGCTTTCGCCGATATTCAATAAACAAACTGCGCCTCGATTTCGATCTCGGCGACGGCAGCCGTTACAATTATTAACAATCGTTTACGAGCGTCGCGTAACTCACAGCGCGGACGGTGAAGTGGTTACCCTAGAAAACGAGGAGACCGGGATCGTGTAAATCCAGCAATGTAACGACGCTAGTGCAGGTTCGGCAAACGGGGAAGAGAATAGATACCCGCCGTACGCGGTCGAGCGCGCAGCTTACCTCGGTTATAATGGATCTCATTACTTTTATCGCTCGGACATACATCTACCCGAACTCCGAAATTACCTTCTTCCGTCGCTTCTTCTTCCAGCTTCGATCCCGCTTACGCTCCAATCTACATGCAAAAATTCCGGATGAGGCAGGCGCGCATCCTTCCACGGCCATCTCGAACGGCCATCTGCGTCCCCTAATTTTTCGTTAAAATTGCGCGCGATAAGACGTATATATTGAACCTTTACGGGCATTAACCTTTTATAAAATTTTTCAAGAAATACACTTTTGACTTGTTTCTTCACTTCTCATGAATGACATTTAGGTAACTTCTTCAGGAAATCGCCGATGTGTCGAACTTTAACTAAATCTTTTTTAGTTATCTGTTTGTCTATTTTTTTTGTATAAATTTTTTCTAGGCTCACTGCTGTGATTTATTCTGTCTCGATTTCCGAAAATTTTTCCACATGGGCCGATATATCTATATATCGCAAATAACAATGCGATATGCGCGCGTCCCCGGATTACTTAATGATCCGCTTAATAGGCCGATTATGAGAAATTATAGAATTACGCACGGATGCACGAGCCGATATGAATCGTGATCGTCGTCGCGCACGAAATTACGTAACGCGAAACCACAGCCGATGGCGCCAGTTTGCCTTTGCATCGTATTAGCGAAACGCGCCGGCGAGTGCATTGTAAATAAAATCGTACGCTGCGCTGCATCGCGCAAATCCCGATAAACATCGAACGCGTTGTCGCGCTTACTCGCAGCCAACCAAACTTTTGAAACTCGGCTGAAAACGTGCTTGCAGAGCTAGATCCGGAAACGAAATTATGGTTTGTGTTGAGGGATTCTGATATATCAAATGCATATCGTGCATCTGCGTCCAGCAAAATTAGCTTTGATATTGCATTGGTCCCTCGGTCTAATCTTTTTTAATCCAATTTTGAGTAGAATATAAAATATCTCGATTACACACTGCGTGAACGCATAAAAATACACTCAACAATAAATTGTACGACTAGAAATAATCTTTTGACTAAAACTTGATGGTAGTTATTTACTGAGGTTGAAAACATGCGAGATAAATTGGCGTTCTATCAAAATTAAGAAAGATCTCATGACGATATGAATGTAGCCGCGTAACAAGAGAAACGACGGGATGTTTCAAGTGCTTGGTAGCGCGTTGCAAAATAGTAACGCGTCCGTCTGTGCTTTAATTGCACGAGAGACTTAACACACTCTGCAACTGCGCACACACCCGATTGTACCGGGGATGTTGGATATTACCGGTATATACCTTGGTCGTATATCGAAATTACACGATTACTCGTGTCGCCGCGAGCCAAGAGCGTCTTGATTAAAGCGTTTTGCATAACAATGCTATTGGCCGCAGCAGCCGGAGCGGAGTTGCCCAGCAGGACCGTAAATATGATCGTTTTTAATAAAAGCGACTAATTTAACGCGCCGCTGAACTACCGCTAGAAAAAGGGATGCCGCTGATTGCGTTATTGTCGGATCTTCCCTCTCACCTCTCTTTCTCTCTTTCTTTCGCGCCTTTTTAGAAAAGAGCTTTCTGGCACATGTTTATTTTATAAATCGAATCACTACAAAAAGAAGATCGCGGTAAAATCGAGAAGTTCGCTCCCGTAATCCCGAAAACGTTAGGTACGCGCGCGGACCTCCTGCTGTTTACGTTAGAATAAAATCTGTAAATAAGGGCGACGAGAACATATTGCATGTTTGTTTGAAACGCGATGAGATATTGAGGAAAGAAGGGTGGATGGTGCCATCTATGGCATTTCATAAAAAGTACTAGCGATTTTGTAAACTCACTTCTGTTGGCGGATCTAGTTTTCCTAGAGAATTTGTATAGCGTAGGCGCTAGCAGCGCGGCGTATCGGTATTCAATTCGTGTGATTGCCGCGTGAAGAAGAAAGCGCGCGTGCATTCACGAGCTTGCGACCCGGGCAACCGGCGTTATTCGTTTCTTGTTTGTCATTCAGTCAAGACATGTTTCTGGCCTTCTGCCGTATAATCTGAATACTTAGTGATATTATAATACTAATCTCTTGAACGTCGAATTGTGATACTTTCTGCAATTGAAAATAAGTACGAGAGGATTCGAAAGGCTATAATTAGCACACGGCAGGACTATAGGCTCAGTCTCGGACGTACGAAAGATCGACGCCATTACTCTGATGTTTTGATGATGACTGCATATTTTGGAGAGATGAAAAGGGAACGACTATTATGGACATAGTTCGTCAAGGTCTCTTTCAGAAGTGTTTCCACACATGGTGGAGAACAGTATTCAGGTAACTCTTAGATTTCTGATAGAAGCCATCGATCATGACTCAGATAAAGATTGTAGAAAACGTCTACAGTCTACTCGATCTTTGGTTTCAGAAATCTCGAGAGATCTACCGTCCAGTAAAGGCTTCCGCGTTCCAGCGAAGCATTTTAGTGACAGGAACGATATTCGTTCTTCTCACTTGAGTACTCAAGTTCTTGTTTTCTGGTTGCAACCAATTAAAATCATTCATTTATATTAATCTCTTTTTGACTAAATACCAGTAATTTATGCAAGCTTGCGATATGTTTAATTTTATTTTCTTTGGTAATTAATTTCTCATATGTATTTGCGTTGAGATTCATTTGTTAATCAATACGAATTATAATACGTCAATTGTTCGAGATAATATTTACATTGCTTCAATTGTTCTAAACAAGATTCGTCAGAGAATTCAACGCTCATTTACTCATAATTTGTAATTAAAGGTGTGATACATAATTACATTCTTTCTTTGTATTATACATCGATTTATGCGAAATACTTTAAACCTTTCTTTACGTTTTCATGAATTTATGTTGGATTAATGCGTTTAATAAAGGTTTAATTTTCATTTTAATTTCACAGAATAAGATATTCTATTCCTTAATATTGAATATTATTCAACGCATTATTCCACTTATGAATTACTGTTTTAATATGTTTTGAAGTTTCTTTGCTATATTTTCTAAATATATCTTATTATATTTTGTCAACAATTCAAACTCAGTGTTTCCTTCACCGCCATAGCCCACGATTTATACGAGTCGTGTACAATGTTCGTTATAGAAGCGTATACACGTGTTCGGTCGTGTACCGTAAATGAATTTGTGTGTCTCTATATTCACGTTATATGGATTAAGTTCTACATACGCAATATCGTCTGCTCGTGCGCTCGTTTCGCTGATACAAATACATCAGAGATTGCGATATGAAAATCGCGCGCTGCGATATCGCACCTCTACCTCCGATTAGCTCGTCTTTCTCTCTGCGATATTTATTTCTAAAATAATCAATTGGCGCGCAACAGTCGCATGAAGGAACATGTGCCTTTGTAGGCATGCAAGAGTTTGCGCGCGAAACGCGCTTTGAGAGTAATTCGCATGCCCGATAGGTACGAAAAGCGTTTAAGGTCGTTCCGGGACCTTCCGAAGCTAAGTAGTAGGTGCTTTTGCATATAACCGCGCGCACACGAGATGTATCCATAGATCCGTGCGCGCGAAACGAGGAAGGAAGGATCCCGGAAACAGCATTTAGCCGGAGAAGTACGAGCCAAGTTTATCCAGGTAAGCTGCTCGTGTCTCGTGGCGCCATTGAAAATCTATAGGGTATTCTATCCATTAGTGTTTCACGTAGCATTTCTTCCTGTCAATTTCCCCTAAATGCTGTAAAAAAGTTATGTAGAAAAAGATGTTTCGCCGATGTATATTTAATCGTCTTGTCATTCAAAAATATTTTTGCTACGTGCAAGAATAAATTAGAAGATATTAAAGCGAAAAGTAACGTAAGAAATTCGACGTTATTTATTAGTTAAAAGAAACTTAAATAAAAAATGTTAAATAATGTCGAAGTATACGTGTAATTCGCAATGTTACAGTCTATAAATGCTTTTGTCATTTCACTTCTCGTTAATTGCGTGCATTTGATGTATTTGATGTAACGTATCTAGTCATATCATAAATATTTATTATGAAATGTGATGTGCCCGCGACATATTCTGTTGCCTTCGAAATGAACGCCGCGCGGGATATTCGATGGTATCGGTGCATTTTCAGAAAAGTGCATTCAATTATGCATTCAACGTGATTTTCTAGAGTCAGTTCGGCCGGAAAAATTAATTACAGATTGATATGTCGCGCACAATGATATTTCGTACTGATTGATTCGTGTATTTAATTAAAATTGTAACGCGGTACAAACGATGGGCCTAAATTAATGGAAGGGGCAACCGATAATTTATCGGTAGCCCCGTATGCGAACCGCGAAGCAGTCGATATTCATTGAATCATTCACCGCGATGACGCTTCGGGTGGAACAAATTTCCGGGTCGGGCAAACGTGGCTATTGGCTGTACATCGCGCGCCCGGTGCCACTGATTGAAATCTCAATTTGTACAAATAAGACTATAATTACAATAATTGCGCGGGAAAGATATTTACGTCAAAATTTATAATCTGTAGCATTAGATAATTTTTTATGACAATCTCTTTCTGTTCTTTAACTGTGGAATGGATCATCACTCATCCCCATAGCCTTTTATCCGCTATTTAATTGTCGTGATCCTGCTTTGTTTCGCGAACAAAAGGCAAATCTCAAAGTTCATCGCGAGCCGTTAAAGGTTAAACAATACATCAATAGGATGGAAATGAGCGGCGCGTTACTCGCATCGAGATCGAACTACCGTGCGTCGTAGTTCGGCGGCTCTACAACGCGATGAACTCTGCCGGCAAACAGTATTTACGTGACCGCAAATTTCGCCGTCGAATGGGAAATGACGTACGGCGATGCGCTCTCACCGGGTCGTTAGCGACCTCTTGTTTCCGGAACGGCGCGAAACAATTGCCTCGTCCGTTCCACACGTCGTATATCGTTCAATTAAAGGTCCATTTCGCTCTCTCGTGTCAAATGCCATCTCGTAGTAACCGAGTTCCGTTCTATCCGGCTCGTGTTACGGCATCGCGCGGCGACCGGCTCGCCCGGTTGCGGATCACAAACTTTTGACGTTAAACCTCGAAAGCGATCGCGCGTCGAATGCAAACGTCCCACGCGCGGCCGAGAGTGAGATTTTTCTAATCGAAGTTCGTCGCCGCTCAACTGGAGTACATGAAATACGAATCTGCGAAAACTTCTATTTTTACAATTTTGCTCAAGACCACATTTTTCCCTTTTATCGTCAGGCGACAAAGCTTTCGTAGCGACTTAATGTTGGCTTGAACAGTTAAATCCCATTAGCGATTATCTTGCGAATAAATAAAATGAAAAAAAAATTCTCGAGAAGTTTTATCTTTATATTTGCCTTTCAAATATTCATATAAACTAGCAATTCTAATTTTCTTTATTTAGCGCATTTTTTAAATTATAACGGTATTATATATATATATATATATATATATATATATATAATTGTAAAAATGTGTCATTTATATCGTTTACATTCATTAACTATGTCTAACAATCTGAATTGTAATCCAGAACGTTAATTCGTTTAACATTTATAATGGATTTTGGATAGAATTCCTCATCGCAGTAGGTATCAGAACATCGGATACATATCAAAATTTTACATTAGCAGACTATACAATAGCAGTGTTGTGTGTGTGTTTTTCCCCATAATATTTGCATCAAATAACGCGCGTTTAAATGTTGCTTGATTTTCAATCTTTGACACGTTATTCTGCATGCATTTTGAATGAAATTTATGCCCGATTTATCTCGAATGACGAAAACTAAAAATACGAGGACAAAGTTTGATCGGAACTACATGCAGGGACGTACATTTTCATTACTGCAATTGCCTTTATAGAGCACTGTGTAAATGACACACACACACACACACACACACACACACACACACACACACACACACGCATATATATGTATATGTATACATTACATTATTTGAAATGTAACTTGGAAAATGTCAGTTGCTATTGCATACCAGCGTTTCAAAAGCTTCGCAAATATTCGCTACTTTTTACTGAGAAGCGTATCAAATGCAATAGTATAATAAATCTCGATTTATTTGCTTTCAATCACGCTATGAGTAATAGAAATTTTACGTTATTTATCGTACATCTCAGGTATTTTAGATATAAAAATTTAAAAGGAATTCTAAAATTCATATCTTCGATTTTATATCTTCGAAACTAATAATCGTAGACTAATAAATGACATCTCATTTTAAAGCTTAAGAAGTCCCATTTATGATAAAACAAGACCGAACTCTCTATTTATAACCGATTTTCTTGAAATGAAATTATTATAAGAACCTGACGTCTGTCTGTCTGTATGTCTGTCTGTCTGTCTGACCGTGAACTATTCATTTGTTAATAGATCGAATTTTAAAGAATTATGTATGAAATAGGTGTAGAATTTTCCGGAAATGACGGTGGTGGGGTTACTTTTTCGATACCGATTTTTTTTAAACCGGTTGTGCAGTTTTTTGTTATATTTTCGAAAATAATAATCGTAGAGTAATAAATATAGTTTTGGAAAGCTTTTGATGTAAGCTAAATGTTTTCGGGGTTAATTTTTTGTTATCGATTTTCTGGAAACCGGTTTTTATAATTTTTTTAATTTTTCGGAAAATAATTGATCGAATCTTAAAGAATTATAGATCAAACAGGGGTAGAATTTTCCGAGGAGTGCTATAAAGTGTATAATTTTTCATTACCGATCTTTTTGGAAGCCGGTACCGAAATTTTTTCAATTTTTCGGGATTTAATTGATCGAATCTTAAAGAATTGTATATGAAGTAGGGGTAGAATTTTACGGGGAGCGTCATGATGTGTTCAGTTTTTGTTACCGATTTTTTTGTTATGATTTTAAGTCCAATTTTGAGAAACTAGATGAACCTAAATTATAAAGTAAGCGATTTACTCTATGATACTCGTTTTCGTGCAATAGGATTATTATCAATCGTACAACTTAATCGCTCTTGCGCCATTGTCGATGCCGAATGTTCGAATGCTGGTCGACGACACTTCGCCATCGCGGGTAATTCGATCGAGAGCCGGTTCGGTTTGTCGGTACGCCGGTCAATGTCCAAATATATTCGGACTCGAGTGGTCAACTCATCGAAACCGCCGACTGGTTGCTCGGCATACCACTGTCCCTGTACTCCGGACTTGCTATATCTGCGATGGTATTTGCATGTTGCACCATATTTCACTTGACACGCCATTTAATTGGTTTTTAATATAATAAATAAACGTTGACTAAATAAAGACCGACAGAAATATCGGGTGAGAAAGTTGGAGTAAACAAACTTGTATCTGTCTATCAAAAAAGTTATCTAAATCACGTAAAGAATCTTCCAAATGTACGAGTCAGTCTTTCCCTTCATGACGACAATCGGTTATCGTTTACATCATCTCACAGATACTTGACGTCTTAAGAACTTTTCTTTTCTTAAGTCATTGATAATTATTGACAAAATGCAAAAACTTACACGGATTTATAAATTACTTAAAACTCCATAACGAAATGTATTTCGAAATTTTGACGGCTTGGCCGATCAAATGACGACTGACAAGATTCTCGATGGTCCCCGCCAGTTGAAGATCAAAGATAATCAGCGACTACCGCGACGTTTTTACCACGGCTGCAAAAGGGTCTGTTTGACTTTCATCTTTCTATACGCTCTCTCGAGCGCCATGAAGTGGCGAAGAGGTCGGAGGAAAAGTGGAAAAACGAGAGAGAAGACTGCTTGCCTGCCAAGTTTCTGAGTGCACCACTCGCTGCGGCACGACTTCACCCCGATGGAGAATTTATCGTTTTCGATGACGCGGCCGATTCGACGACGTTGCATACATTTTTGTTTGTTTGAGACATGACTATATTCAATATAAGTTTTAATCGCAATACGTTGCGCAAGTCTTGCTTTTTCGGGAAAAATCGGTTAATTTTAGCAAACTTTTATACGGCATTCTCGAATCGTTCAGATCTTCCGTCTATTCAGAAATTCCAGGAAGCATACACAAGCAAGAAAAGATTAAAAAACTGTTTAATTAAAAATTAATGTATATGTAAAAGAAAATTGTAAAGGTTACACACACATACAAATGCGCATATGTGTGTGCATATAAAAGTAAAACTGCATGTTGTATCATTAAGAACATAAGAAATTATAAAATAAATCAAAAAATTTATTTTATATAAGTGTAAATTAATAAACTTGTATGCGACTTTTTCCTATGCGCAAAATCAAAGATTCCGTAATCGCGTTAAACATCAATAAACCAGAAGAAATCACCGAACGCTCTACCCTTTAACTCGATATCACCGATATTCCCGATGTCTGTCCGTGAAAGGATACCGATAGTTCGATGAAAGTTAATCGAAGCAACGTCCCTCGGATTTTACATGCGCCGACAACCTTAACGAATCGATGCGGTAATCAAATAGACTCGTCCTAGCGGAAATCATTGGGAAATTCACAGACGTATTTTTCCGCGTCTGCTTCTCCGATGTCTTTCCGCCTCGTAATCGGCCGATCGTGGACGCTTTGCGATCAGACTACGAAGCGTTATCAAGTTAACGGAGAGCGATAAAAAAAATTACAGATATTTCCGGTAGCGTCGCGTGATCGTTTCCATAGCTGTGAATTGATTGCTCGGTGACACGCACGAATTCCAAAGCGAAAATACCGCAATGCGGCTAGCTGACAACAATAATATTATTGCGTTTCGGTACTTGGTAGCGGTCGTCGTTTGATCGATAGTCCCCAGATTGTCACGCGAGCCTTTATTCCGTTGTATCAACGCATTCTCATCACTCTTTCGTCATCGTGCATTACCAAATTAAGATTGTACGCTTTGTAATTAATAAAAATATTAAAAATTGGAAATGTTCAATGTCTAAAGTGCTTAATATGTGTAACCGTCTGTCTTCGACAATTAGACGGACCGTTATTCCATCATTATCGTACATTTATTTTATCTTGTACTTTACGATTGTCTTTACAGCTCGTAATTCATTTGCATGACAATTAATCACGGCTTACATAGCAATCCTTAAATCTCGTTCGTCAGTGGACTGCAAAATCTTTAACTCTATCCTCGAAAAGAGCTCTTCGAGGTGCCAAGCTCCAAACGAGTTTCCGCTTGAAGACCAGCCGTTAATTCAAGGGAGTGTCTTTGACATTTTCCTTTGCTCTTTATCAACACACGGTGTTTCCAAGAAAGTCTTTTTCTTTCTCTCACCGGCGATTGCAATTCGCTGCAAACTCACAATCAGTTTTGGACACAGTCGTCGCAATCTCGACACGCCTTTCAGCGATTCTTTTCACTCGGCAAAGAGGCTCTTCACAAACTCTCATTTGATGATCTTCACAGTGATTCGCGCGTAAAATGCTAACTGAACGGAGCTTTGTCGTATAACCGATAATTCCGATAACGTTATTATTCGCGGTTTGAAAGCTAATCTCTTCGCTAATTTCTTTGATTAAAATAACTCCATCCGGTGTGATGTCAAAAATAACAGCAGCGCTATTGCTCGTATCTCATGACTATTTCTGTACGAATCTATATTTTGCGTAGGATCAAGTCGAATCGGTCCATTTCCTTCGAAAATACGCAGTCACGCACACATGCGCGGAGTCTTTTGATGCGGATGACATACGAACTGGCTTGGCTTTGCCGGTAGTTTCCTGCTTTGAGATGTCCGATTCGAAACCGACATATGCAGGCCGCTCTCTCGGTGTATTTCCGGATAATTTTGATTACTCGGCGTGTATACTTAAGCCATATATCTACACATACACACGCACTACATTTATATATTTTTACGTATATATAATCTTATTTTCCGCGGATGTAGAACTTTTGAGTGGCTTACGTTATAAGTAATCTCGTAAATCACCGCTACTTAATATTACGGTTTTTAAAGTCTCGTTAATAAGTGACAAAATGTTAAAATCATAAATACGCTTCTTACCCTTGCTACACTTTACTTTTTATGCAGTTTTCTCCGTGCTCTTAATATTTATAGACGCGATCACTTTCGTCATTCGCCATCAGCGTGAGAGAAGATTCGCTCCTAGATGCAAGTATCTCTGAAGATAGTCTCTTTAATCGAAATCTTCGTACTTTTCGCTTCTCCATTGGGACCCCCTCTCTCGCTCGTTAATTGCCACTTCCAATTTCATCTAATTACTTTTCGCGAGTTCCTCGTGTCCTACCTCAGCACATCAACATCTTTTCGATCCGTTATCATCGTCAATGCGAACTTTTACGAGACGGACGGTAATAGCGTATCTCGGAGAAATTAGCATTATCGCTCTTGTTCAACGAGAACACGGTACGAAAACTACGGTTTTTTGTTTTCAGATCGTTTCAGATAAAAAAAAAGTATTTTTAGAAAACTAAAGAAATGTTTGGACTTATGTACGATAATGTGATAATATTAAATTAAATTATAAAACAAAACAAATCTAGATCCGTAAGTACACCAATATTGTACAATTCTCGGCATAGTTCTACGTTTTTTTATTTTAAGAAATGACAGCCAAACTGCTCCAATCTGATTTCCACTGACTCGTGTAAGCTAACAGCATTATCGTCTTCGCGCTAAATTGATTATCCCAAAGAACAAAGAACACATAGTCGCGCGTTAACGTTACCGTGACATCGCGTAAACTATCGATTATATAAAATTATGTGAAAAGTTCTTCCGATGATAAAACAACTTCGACACAACGACGACTTAGATTACGCCTGTGCTATCCTCAGTGTCACTACGTATATTCGTGTTTCCGTTAACCGAAATTACGTGATAACGCCGAAACAATCTTTAATTTTTTTCCGAGCCTCGCTTTTCTCGCTTGTTAGATTTCTCTAACAAGAAAACTACAGGACGTCGTTCTAGAAGATACTACAGTTAGATATTTTCCTCTAATGAAATCCGAGATGTAGTAATCGCTGCGGAAGCGCCTCTTTAAATCCGAAAATAAATTTGTTTGCAATATAAGTGCAAAATTCAAAATAAAAATTTTATAAAAATTTTTTTATTAAAATATTGCTCGCATTACATTTTCCGAGATTTTACGGCGTCAGACACTGTTTAGAGACTGAGTTCGTCGCACGTAAAATATTCGGCATGAGAGATCGCGAGCTCAGAGCGGCGTGTCTTAATCCGCGTTGCACGATAAAGTTTCGCGACATGGAATTAAAGTAAAATGCGAAGTGTCTATCCGCGGGTGTCGTTGCAGGGTGGCGCGCGTCGTTCTAGGTCGCGGTGGAACGCAAGGCAGCACGCGGATGTATCCATTACCCCGAGTATTTTCTTGGGGAAATTCGTTTTCCTGCACCTGCAAACCGGGATACATGGCCCCGGTCCGTGACTCGCGCGGGAACGGAGCGGGCGTCTGAAGAAGGGGTTAGTCGGGCGGAAGACAGCGGGGGGAATGGGAAACGACTCGCAACGGAGCCTCTCTTTAGTGGCTCGTAATTCAACGAGAGCTTTTCTCGAATTCTCCGGCAGCTCGAGGCTGTGCCGGGGATACAAATTTTGCACGCACATTTCCATGGAAACGACTACCGTCGCGGCGCGGCGGATGAAAAGGGAATAGGAAAAGTTGACATCGTTGAGACGACGGATGGCGGATTCTGAAAAGCGAGCGGCCGAAAAGTACGAGCGTTAAGCTTCCGATCGGACCACTCAATCCCCGTTTTGCTCGAAAATTACATGTAATATCGCACCGTGTCAGCAAAAAGAAAGAGGTATCATATAAAAACGCGTACATTTTTCGCGTTTAAAAGAGAAATTACTTCATATTGATTGACACTTTAAAAGATATGCAGAGAATGCCACAAAATCGAATGTTTATTTACCACGAGCGTTCGATGTGATGATTCTTTCAGGCGAGCAACATGCAGTTTGCCAAATCGAGGTCGGCGAGTATCCGCAAAACGTCGAAGGTTAATAGCAAAACTATGTTCTCGCATTGTTATGAAAATCGGCGCGCGAGTGACGCCTATTATTGTTAGGGTTGCATATAGCACACAATGCCTAGGTTTCGACATTTCCATACGGAGCAGCCTACACAGTCCAAGTTTCTGACAGGTATTTCCGTCTGGACCAATGCCTGGCCGACGGAGGTGTCTCGTTGAGAATCGATCGACAATATCGCCTGCCATTCACTTTGATATTTTACCGAATAGCTTGGGCCGAAATTGTATATATCGCTTCTTATTTGTCAATAAGTTGTATATATTGCTTCTTATTTGATAACATACATTTGAATGCGATGTTTCTAATATTCATATAAATGCACGCAGAATCACGTGCGTCTTAATTCCTCACATCGCGTATATTTTTTATGTACATGTATAATGACATATACATATACCAATTAAGATTATACAATATAATTTAAATTGGACTTGGTTAAATGGCGCGTGTGTGAATGGTAGCGGTGAAAGTGCGTTGTGCGATTTTAGCTTTGTTTCTGGGTTTAAAAATTTAGTATGTGGCAAGTAGGGATAATGGAAAGATAGGGTGTAAATAGGGGATGCGATGAGAATGAAGGGAGATAGTAGGATGCAAGTAAAAGTAGTGTTTAGCGAACGTGGTAGGATGAGGTTATGGTGACGAGTCAGTTAGGCGGAAAAGGCGGTAAAGGTAATGTAGGTAAAGGTTTCGATCGATGATTGTAAAGAAGATTGTATGATAAGTGATTAGCTAAGGAGCCTGCGGTCGTAAATTAAGCATAGGTTAAGAAGATAGTTAATGGGATGACAGGTCGAACTCAGAACACATGTAAATTTTAGATTGGGAAATATAGGATCAAGATTAAGAAAAGGAAGAAGAGGAAAAGGGAAGAAGACAGGAGAAGACAAGAGGTAGGTGAAAGAAGCGCTGTTATAGAAGAGGTTATACGAAACAAGGGAGGATTAAAGGTGAAGAAGAAAGAAGAAAAAAGTAGTTGTAAAAACTCTCGAGTTCCAGGTTAATGGAAAGGAAAAGAAGAAAGGTGAAATAAAGCTAAGACACAAGAATTGGCGGATTCAGAGGTGTTCTAGAAAAGGAAGTAAAAGAAATTAAGTAACTGAAGAAGGGTTAAGCCAATGATGAAGAATAGAGAAGATGAACAGAAGAAAGGTGAAGAAAAGCGATTGGCGTAATCCTGGAACAAGGATTGACGAAACATCTGCATGGAAGGAAAGAAAAGGTAAATGAAGATGGAAATAGGAAAGGGAGTAAACGAGGATACAAGGCTTGGTGAGAAGAGGAGAGGAAGAAGAGAAAGGAAATGTGGAAGGAGGAAAAATAAGAGGTATGAACGTTACAGTTTAAGAAAGGACGCCGCAGTTTTCTGGAAATATTAGAATCTTTGGATGGCACGGATGCGAATACAGGTAAATTAGTTATGCAACGGCAGATAGGAGGTACGGGAAGATAACTAGAGAACGCGCGCGCGGAGGAAATAAATGTTGCTTTGGAGGGAACGAGAGAAGAAGAGCTGGGAGACAATTTAGTAAGAGAGGAGAGGAGCAGTGCTGAAAAATGAACTCAAAAGATCAGGTAGATTAAGATTAGGAAGATAATATTGGTAGAGAAAAGAAAAGAAGAGGAGGGAGGTTGTTGCGTGTTGTTGTATGAAGGTGTGTGTGTGTGTGTGTGTGTGTGTGTGTGTATAGGTGAATAATGTCCGTTTCTTGGCCTACTGCTGAAGCGGACTAGGTTCAAATATTTTTGAGTTTAGGTTGTGAGTTTAACGTGCAAATAATGGATTTAGTCGTTTAGGGCTTAAGGAATGGTTTTTCTAAAAGAAATTTAAGAAAGTACGGAATAATGAATTAATAGTTGCACGCGTTAAGTTAAAAAAGTTGGTATGAGTGTGTATAAGGCATATTGTAAACCAAGTCCATTTCTTGGCTTTTTGTAGCTGAAATTAAATAAATCTATCTAATATAATTTAAATTATGGTATTTACTTTTGCAATAATTTGCGTTGAAAAATTGTCTTTATAAATCGGTATTAATTCGTAATATTGATCGTAAAGTAGTTCTTTTAAGAATTAAATTTGCGGGGTTCATGCCATTTTCTAAAATGCTAAGTAATCTTGAAATGAATAATCGGTTTTTAAATATAATTCTTTCTTTTATCTTTATCTCGAAAAATGCCCGACTCATAGAAGGTTTGGCGCCACCTACATTATAGTAGTTTGACAGTTATTTCGACACATGGCTTGATAAATACATACCGAATGAATATATTCTCTTCTTTTCTCTTTCCAGAATTATCAAAAAATCCACTCTTTAATATTTTTAATAACGGTAATTGTCAAAAGACTACCAAGAAACTAACAAACACTACTTTTCACAAAGAACAAATTTGCGTCGTAAATTTTTGTAACATAGTATTTGAAAATTACATGTAAAGAGAAAGAGAAAGAGAGAAAAGTTTGTAAAATACGTAACAATGTTTAGCTGAAAGTTTGCCAAGAAGTTTGATTCTTTACTCGCTGTCTGAAATGTTTGTTTTATTACATTCTATTTGATTTATATATTTGTTGGACGAAATGAACTATTGTCATCATCTATATGTGGTCGGGTAAACATCTCGTCGTCGATGTAACGGAGTGGAAAGTAGCGAGTGTGTGATGAACATTCACCTTCTCACTTTTGCCCTTCCATCGCGGGGGTTAGCGACCCAGGTACATTTATTCATGAGACTATTCACTCTCTGATATCAGTGCCCGCAGCTAAGAACCGTGTGTGCTTTCATTAAAACGTGACACTCACGAAACGTACTTTGTGATTGGAAAAAAAAACACGTCGAAAACTTTTAGCCGTAACGAGACTGGGAAGAAAGAAGGCATCAGAAAAGATTGCCAGTCAACATACAAGATGATTGAAAAAGCTACGCGAATAATGGGAAAGCGAAATAAAAATGCATGATATATTAGAACTAAAAAATTAATACGGAAAAGAACAACATTTCACAAACGAAATGTTTGACGGAGGTACATAAGAAGCTTCGCAGGAGCACTGTCTTTAAATGGAGAATAAGGTATCCATTCTATGTTTCGATTTTCATTTAGTCAATCTCGAATAACAAGACAAACGCGCATGGACCTATCTATTCTCGCTCTCGATGTCCGTTTACTTTTGTTTGCTTTGTTAATATTAAATCAGCGAAATGTTCTACGTCAGCCGAACGTGTATATATTTTCTGATGGCAACGTTACCAGAATTTCTATACATGTGGTATGTTTATTTAGAAATATGCAATTTCGCACAACGCAATTTTGCCACAGACGTAATTATCACAACACCACACTCGCTAAAGGTACCGGGAGTCCGACGCAATGGAAATGGGTTCACGGAAGAGGTCGAAAGTTTTGTTATTTCTAATATGCGAGAGACGCTCAGGTTTTTCTGCTTAGAATTACATTAATTCATCAAGTTCCCGATCCAGCAGTCCGGTTGTTAATTTCATGCAAACGTTTTACGTAGTACAAGTAAAATCTATCTCGGAGAGGTATAATTCGAAACCACTCTTACATCAAGGGCAACAAAACCATTGTTGACCAGTGTTATTAATTGTTATTATTGTTCCCGTGATTTCGGATACAGATTTAGCAAAAATCGATATCATTGAACAGAAAAGCCGAAAATCTCTATCTCTCACCTCCCCTTTCTCTCTCTGGTTCTTTGGATATTGCAACTTACTAGCGCAATGTTTTTCCGCAATGTTTTACCAACGCGGTTCTACGACGATGCCAGCTTGGCACGTTTGTCCCGCGGGAAACTCGGGACGAAGTAATCTCGGGCTGGCAGGTAATATCGCGTGATAACGAGCCTTTGTGGTCCTTTGGGCACGTAGTTCTGAGCATTTAGTCCAGAAATTCGATCGAGCGTCTACACAGCACTGTTCCTGATTTACATTAACGATGGCAACGGCGCGGCAACGGCAACGACGGCGACGGCTGTCGTATCCACATGGATCGTACGTACATCGACTGTTACAAACTACCTATATCGTGAATGCATATCTCGATTGTGTCCCGCCAATATTCCAACCGCCTCGACTAAGTCTCTCTGTCGACGGGCCTTTGATTGTACGCACGTACAAAGATTAAACTTGAATTGAGACCGGAAACTTGTGTAGGCGGCCGAGTGGAAGCGATTTACATTAATAAGTGCGTTCAACGACATTTAATAGCGCGGCACACCACCGTGCGATGATCGAATAAGTGAGCCGTAAGTGATGTAACTCGATTCTTGCGCCGACGGCTTCAGCGAGTTGCGAAAGACGCGTCATTCAATGGGCTGGTTAAGAAAACATGTAAATCTTCGTAAAAAGAAATAAACTAAGAAATTTAATAGAATAAATAAACAATAAAAATATCGAGAGAGAGAGAGAGGGAGATTAATTATAAGCATAGAAAACTATAACTTTGAATACTACAGCTATATATTTAATACATCATAAGCCATGCCTGCTGTTTTTCCCAATACATTTCTCCCAATATTATATAGTGTCGTTTAAAACTAAACCCAGTGCCGCGCGACAGAGAGTACGCGAAAATAAACCGAGCGGGACGGCTAGAACGGGGCTTTGATAGGAAAGAAAAAAACATGGAAAAAAATCCGAGTTGTAACCCGGCGAGCAACACTAATCGAAGGAAAATCGATTTTGTTTTTAATTTTGCTTGTCGCAAAAATCAATTCGAATTCAATTCCATATTCCGTATCCGTACTCGCTAACGATTTGTCCGCCGCCTATACTCGCTGTTTTCGCTGATAATTGTGACGAACGTGAAACTCATCAATCGCGCGGTAACGTAGACACCTTGCAGCTACGCGCGAATCTCGCGAGTTTCGCACGCCACCGAACGTCGCGAGTGAGGACTGTATTCGAATTTTAATGTAAATGGGATTCTCCGCGACAAGGGGTGTAAAAAATGGAAAAAAACGTACGAGCGCACGAAGGCGGCCGGAAAAATAATTGGCACGTCCGCAAATAATTGCGCACCTGCCTTCTCGTTCCGCTTATTAATTGGGTTACGAAAATATCGGCGATTCAAATCTCGTAGCGTGGAAAGCGTGTATTCAAGAATAAAAAATATATTTCGTTATGATGACGTGTATATAAACTATAAACTTCTCCCTCTGTCTTTCTCTTTCTTTCGGATGACAAATTTTGCGTTGCAAACAGTGCATAATATGGTGGGTACTCACTAGCGAAAACGAACGCCGAACGAACAGCGAATCGTGCATTTGTATACCATGTGTGCTTAGCACGAATGAGATACAAATACACGATTCGCTGTTCGTTCGGCGTTCGTTTTCGCTAGTGAGTACCCACCCATAGGTGTCTCACAAACGTCCTCGCGTCGATTACATGCAGACTGATGCAATCCGCGACGAAGCGTGAGCACAAAGCTAAAACGGCGCAAGCGATTACGCTGGCAAGCCAGTCGACCGATGTTTTTTCTTTTTTTTCTCGTTCTTTTTTTTGTGAACGCGTTACAAAGACGGACGAGACGCTGCGCGCGAAATGCGCTGTCGGCGTTATCCACGCACAATTTCGTCGGCTATACGCGGACCAGAGGCGCACGCAAACGTGCGAATATTTGCAGAGTATACACAAAGACGCCGCGCGATGTACAGGCGTCGCACCCACCGCATACGCACACGCTCTCGTGCACCCCCACACACACGCGTATGTAATTCTCTTTTCTCTTGCCATTTTCGCTCGTTTACTACGGAATGCAATTTCATGCCGACGTGGCACATGGCACACAGCGACACAACATCCCGACAGATTACCGCTTTGTTTGCGCTTCCCGGTACTTCGAAACGCAATAAAGATCTCGGCGCAAGCTGGTCCCTAGCAGAAAGAGGAACCGACAAGTTGGGAGGGGGATGCGCAAAACGGCCGATGTAAAAATGCGTTTTTAAGATGTTTCGTGGTTTGAGGTTTGATGATACCTGATGATCTCTTGCCTGTATATTGGTTTCTTTTCTTGGCTTTCTTCATAGATTATGATTGAAAATGCAGTATACACAATATTTGGATCCGTGAATTAATTATCTTTCCTACGTTTATTTTCACCGATAAAATATAAAATGTTCTTACAAAACTTGAAATTGTAGAATATGTTTGTATAATGACATGAATTCGAATTATTTTAATATTTATGATATAGCCTGGCATAACGGAAACAGTGTTACACAATATTTTGTTATTAAAACTGATAAAATTATCGAAAGTAAAATTGATATTTAATTGCTATTAATCGTTATTAAAACTAAAATCGACAGGATTTATCAGTATTGCGTTAAATACGCGCGCGAGCGTAATCATATAATTAATTGCGACTTGTTCACGCAGGCGGCATTATCCGATAATTTAGCCGCTGTTGGAAATGTTGGGCGGATGGCGAGCAGAGAAATATGAAAATATAAATTCTCGGAGTGTGTATCGTCGTCGCGTAACGCGGTCGCGCGTGGAAACGCATGCAAATTCCCGGGTTAATTAGAGCTGCATTACCGCACGGTTCGGTGCATCGTCATCGTCGTGCGTGATATTACCTGCCTGAAAATGGCTGATCCCTCCGTGTATCTAACCCTCGAAAAATCCGCGTGTACGAAACGGCGTTAATGTGGGCGCGTTATTAAAAAATATGCTGGCTGTACTTACCACGTATGCGCGAGCTTTTATCGCGACATTATCGTTCACGTACATGCATACATACATATTAATATCGTACACATTAATATGATACTTATTAACACTTGCTTGCGCTGGAGGTTCTTGCCCGAGAATGTAATCCTAAATTACACGTGTTCGGAGTTTCGTTACCACTAACAGCTAGTCGCATTAATTTGTAAAAAAGAAAGGAGAGATGTATTTAATAAAAAAAGGAGTTCACGTTGCAAGTTCATGTTGCAAATATTCGTAAATTATAAATGCATCTCGTGTACTTTTGAATTATTTTGAATTTAACGTATATCCAATATCGTATCTCTTTTATAATCGTCCAGATTCACGCAAAGTGCGCGTAAATTGCCTGTCGATATACTGAATATATATGCAGAGAGGGCAGCTCCTCGGGAACTGTGTCTTGCGCGCAAAAGATAAGAAAACGTTTAATCGAGCTAAGGACTCGCGGTCGAGAAGCCGACGATTTCTTCGCGGTTTATCTGGGATCGCGAGCCGGTCTTACTTTATATACTATCAGACGACACGTAATGAGCGTAGTGAAGTCCCGTTCATTGGATTAAACGTCGGAAGCCTGCTCTATTTTACTTCGCCATTAGCGCCGGCCGGCAGCAGTTTTATGGCTTCTCGGGGATCTCGTCATTGGACATTAATTAAAATAGGATCTCTTCTTAGCCGATCAATCGTCGCGCAATTTTTCGTTAATCGACAATCTGTACCCGCCACTTCGAGACATACGACTGATTTTTACGAAGCGTACTTAAGGGTTTATCTATTAATTTATTAACTCTCTCTCTCGAATATTCATCTTATCTTTGATCAATAAACTTGTTTTTGGTCAATAGAGATGTCTGCAAATACTTTAATATAAAAAATATGATTTGAATCGAGTGCTGTCAAGATAAAGATTCAAGGCTTTTATCTAAAAAACGGAAAAAAATTATTTGAAGATACTGTGTATCATGAAAAAGTAAAAAAATCGCATTCTGATTAATTTATCATTATAATATAATACAAGTAATATTATTATCAACATAATAACAGCGTTAACTACTACAATGCATTTTAATTTAAAAACTTTTTATGCCGTACGATGTATCTGAAATAATTTTATTAAACATATTTTTGCATATTTTTAATCATAAATAAAAATTTTTTCTGCGATATGCGAATGTGACATTGTTTAAGAGAATCCGAGCGTGATAGCGTTAATTATCCAATTGAATGAAATGACCGAGAAAAAATGCAACAGTGCGAAAATTATTAATGGCCAAAGAATTTTTGTTACCTCTTTATTATACATTTGCTGATTGTTCGGATTCAATGAAATTTTGTTTGTTTCATCACGTACTTATTATCATCGCGCGAACAACGCAAGAGCAGAATTATAAATCACTGGCGGGTACAGTAGACGGCGACAACAAATATGGAATTTGCTTCCAATTGCCGGATCATTGCGCCCTTTGTTGCAATCTCTCTTTTTTTATTGTCATTGTATGTCTTCTGGAGCCACGAGGCGACACCGATAAATCCTCTTCCCTTGTTCGGGGAACATCGAGCCAGGCTTCCGGTGACGGACGGCCACGCAGAAATTGACTGACGACGACGACGAAACGTCGAGACACGTGTCATTCGTTTAGGGAATATATTCAACCGTAAATATTAACGCGACACACACAGCGGTGCGTACGCAATTTTTCATTAGAGCCCGATACTTTGTTTTACTTTCGAATACGTCGACAACATAAACTATGGCGCGTCCGTATATACATATAGAAAATCTTCTCTAAAGTTTACAATCTAAACTCTGTAACTTTAACGACTGTAATTTTAACCAATGATTTTTTTATCAATTCTTGGTCATAGAGTCTTAAACTTGGAAAAGTCATACCTCGCGCGTTTTCATGAATGTCAACCAAATATAAAATTTATTTTACATGTTTTCGCATATTGTTATAGTATTTACTTATTGTATTTATTATTAATGCATAACTTATGCAAGATTATATTTTTTGCTTCAGGATTAATTTCTTCCAACACATTTCAACAATAATCATAAAAAACATTGTGCAAAAGTACATCCCCACGGCATCGCTGTTTCATTTTAATGATCAGATTATGTCGCTGTATTAAAAAAAATCCTGCGGACTTTGCGAATAAAAGAAATACTATCGCAAACTGCGCTTCTGCGAGTTTACTGGCTTTATGAAGGGCTAGATTATGGAAACGGTAGAGACAAAGGGCCGGGATCGCATCATAAAAAGAAAAAAAAATAACAAAAATAGCGAAGACGCGACGCGCAAGGACATGGTTACGCACAGAAAGAATTAACGAGCGTGTAATCTTTAAGCCCTTGCGTATCTGCAACGGCGCTTTTACGTTTCCTTTATACCCACAGTCTTCCATAATCGTAAAAAGAAACACGGACATGATCGCGAGTTCCCCCATCCGATATTGAAGAAGGAATGAACGATATCGCGTAATGGTGCGCGATTTTATCACGCACCCCAACGGCAGTTATAAGTCTAAATACATGTGAGTTAAATTTTAGTCGTTACATATTGCATGACGCTTTTCTGTATTACAGATATAATAAATTTTAGATAATGAATAAAAGAACACGCAATTAATTGTAACTTCTTGTTTATAACATGAATATCTAACTAAAATATAGTCCATCTCAAAGTTCCATTAAAAAATTTCCGAAGATACTTTTCTCAATGACTGATTCAGTTTTGATTCTATTGGCAAATCAAAAGGTTACATGCCTTTGAGTCCGAGAAAGAAACGAGTGTAACTAGATCACAGAAGCCAATATCTTTCTCAATACCGATTTTCTCCATAACTCCTTTTTCTTTCTCACAAGCTATTTTATTTTTTGTATTCCTCTCTTTCTCTTTCTTATTTAATTAATCATGTTACAGGTGAAAAAAATAACATTGATTTTTCTAAATAATTGCTTATTAATAATAGGCTCTTTATTGAAAAATCAATCTTCAATTTTATATCTACATTCTATAATACATATATCTAAAAATTTTTAATATATTCTTATTAATACAAATAAATATAGAAATTATTTTCGCCTGTTTTACACCGAAATTTAAATATCTCAAAAATGTTGATTTTACATATCGCTTATCGTTGACGAATCGACGATCGCGCGAATTTACGATATTTGTTTTTTTCAATCGATGCTTGTGTAAATGAGATGTCACGTATCTCGCTAGGGCATACCGCGATCATGCGATAAATCCTATGGCAAAGTCGAAAGCAGATTTCCTGCCCTGTTTTATTTTTTGAGATTTTATTTACCAACAAAATTGCTCGAAAACATGTTACGGGCACGGGCCTCGAATTGCAATATCGTGCAGCTGCATGTTGAAATTTATTGAAATATTTTAACGGAATATTCGCGATGAAAAGTCGAATATTCAGAAATACTACAGGGAGTTGCTTATCATGCGCTGTTGTTTTACATCACATGTCTTTTTCGCAAGTTAATTATATTGAATATTAAAATTTTTTCTCTTTCTAAGGGAGAAATTGATACGATAATGAATTTTCTGCTTTTCTGACCGCTATCAGTCTCATATCTCAGAAGTAATCATAAATTTTAAAATAAATAAATACATATTAATATGTGGATAAATATATCCATTGTATAATATGAATATTTATACATATATGGATACGAATAATTTCTCTCTACATATAATTATGAATCTTATTAAAAGTGCGTATCTAGAAAATCTTGATAATTTTTACGATTATAATTACTACAAAAATTTGCTTTGATGAATCCATTCTTTTATGTCGTATTTTACATTATATTTATTCGAGATAAACGAGCAACTCATTGCTCGTCAATGCTTCATTAGGAACTGTTTGACGTCTTTTATTGCGAGAATCTTTTCGATAGCATGGCTCATCGATTATTACTCAACATGATTATTAAATCGGTTCTCTGCGGTCTCTCTCTCTCTCTCTCTCTCTTTTTCTAGCAGTCTCTCTTGCTGAACAAGTTTGATAATTAAGAAACGAGGAGACTGGTCGGATATATATATAAGCAGACCCCTGGCGAAAATAAAGCGTTTGAAAAGCAGAAATTGCAACGCTTGAGCGTTTGAAAACGTCTTTCAAACGCTCAAGCGTTGCAATTTCTGCTTTTCAAACGCTTATGAACTTCCTATTTTCGCCAGGGACGAGGTTAATAATTTAAGCGAATGGGTCGCGACGCAGGCGAGCGCAGGCTTCACGATCCCAAAGAACAATTCAGTGTTTGCTCATCTACGTGACGTCGCGGAGGCGTGGCTCGGACCGCGTCTATTAATTATTGCCAGCGACGCGTGTTCATAATCATAATTAAGAGGTCATACCGCCCGCTCGACAGAGTCATCTCGTATACGCGTGCGGCTCGCCTAAATGATTTTCTGCAAGAAAGTTCGGCATCAACACTCGCCAGTTTTTTGCTTTGTATTTTGCACTCGTAGACACGTTGTCGTCTTTTTGCCCAAAAATGCCTTCTCCAAACCCTCGCAAGACAAATTCCTCCTGCGACTTGATTGTACTACATTCATTAATTTAATCATCTTTCACTCGTGAGAACAAAGTTGACACGTGACAGAATTATTACGTACGATATCGTAGAATAAATAATTTTGATAAAGGTAAAATATTATCGCAAATTCCTAGATCGAGAGTCAAGGCTCAGAAGCGCTTTCACGACGTGAAATTTATAAGACGGTCTCGCAATTCTGGCGCACCCCGTGACATAATTTTATTTACTGCAAGACACCTGTGAAATTTAATCAATGTACGAAGCTATTCTATGCTTACAAAAATTTTAACGACTCAAAATATCTGATATAATTAAATTTGTTTCGCCCTCGCGCAATATGAGAAGTAATTATTGAAAAATTAAAGCCAAATATGCAATAATGTGATCAACGAGGAAATATATTCATAAATCTGATAGCATTTAAAGAACAATGTATAAAATATAATGTGTCATAAACTGTGATTAAGTTTTTACATTGAAAAATATATTGAAAAATATCGAGAGAAGTCTCTTCTAAAAATTTATTCAATTTTTGTTAAACCGAATAAGAGCGATCGAAAAATGACAGTTATGTTGAACGATAAGCACACGAGAGATGAAAGTTTAATCTGGTTCTCCTGGCTCATATGTCATAGATCTAATCCCCCTCTGCCATTAAATCGCTGACTTAGAACTTAGACCGCGTGCTCGTAACACGGGCTTCCTTAGAAAATGCGTGTCCTCGTATCTCAAGTAATTTAAGCCCCCGGTCACCGCAAGCGTTGCTCTCCTTTTATTAACAATAAATCATAGTGACTTTTCAGGGATGAAAAGTGTACGGTGCCGGCAATAAAATGTATCACGCTACATTCACGCTCTACCGTTGCGCGATTTATTTCCTCGCGATCCTTTTGCATCTGCAACGTGTTGAAATACAATGTCATCATTCGATTGTTAATCCTATAAATATTCGGTGATACCTTTCATATTTTTCTTGCGCCGTTATGAAAACATTCCGATGTCTTTTATTACAGTTACACTATAAGGTAAATGTCCCTATGGCCGACACCTATTATAAGGCCGACCCAACAAAAGAATGGCGTTGTCAAGCGTGACGAAAATAAATTCGATAAAGAGTTTCATACTGGTGGATAGCTTCATCCATGCACTTTCCAAAAATCGTAGACTCAATCCATTCCGTCAAGTATTTTTCTAAGTAGAGAAGAATAAAGGCGAACTAGTGCATGCCCCCTCTATCGACCAGCTGTTCCCAATTCCGACCAGGCATGCCCCCATCACCGACCACCTTTTTTCAGAGCATACGAGGCGGAGGTTTCAAACGAAAAATAAACAAAAATGAACATATATCAATGATAAACATAAAAAATACACATAAATCATGAAAATAGGTATTTTATTTTAATTTGATGATATCACACAATCAATATCAAAGAGATTATACTGACTTGAACGATAAAGAGAATTCATAGATGATCAGATATGTAAAAAATAAAGAATATACAGAAGAAGGTAAATATGCAGAATTTGGGCTTCCTCACCGATTTCGTTCAACTTAGGCTTAAACGACGCGTTTTTGCGTGAAACGACCGAATCTGGCAGAAAAAAGCGTCGCTCTGCCCCGCGACGCAAGATATTAATCGTTAAACTTGACAGGAATCAGGTTATGATTCCTGTCATACCGACGAGATGCAGCGACTACGCCCAAATTCTGCATATTTACTTACCCAGAAGAATTTACAGATATTTTAGTGTTCGACAATATACTGATGTTTACGTGTACGGTACTGGGGACATGCAGGCGTTTTGCTGTGTCTAACCTCGACCATCGAATAAATAAAAAAAATGACAGTTTTTGACTAATTTTTTTTCCGAATATGGCAATCAAACTGTAACGAACCATTTAGCGCTCGAATTATTCCTTACAAAAGGATTTTGAACGAAATACGGACTATTTAGGCGACCGACAATTCCTAACCTCACTTTTAAGAATACGCGTGGATGGTAACGTGCGGCAAAAAATGCGAAAAAATATATCTAATTATTGTACTTACTCTGCACGTTATAATTCTTTTGTACTGCGCACGAATTGCGGAATTTTTTCACTCCACTAATCAACGTGTTGGTGAATCGGCAGCCTCGTAAATAACGTTTCACGTCAAAGTGGTCGGTAGAGGGAACATGGTTGGCCGTAGGGACATTTACCTTAACGCACTGAAGATAAATGATAATAAAACCAGATGAACAATAGAAGCATTGTCATTTGGAAAGTAATTTGACACTTCCAATTAACGAGAATTTGATTTACTACTAATTTTTTTCAAAAACAAAAAGCTGGCGACTTGTCAGAAAAAATGGAGGTTATCAAAAATATATTTCGCTAATTAAAAAGTTTGCTGTAAAACGTTCTTTTTTGCAATGTTAAAAATTTATCTACGATCCGAATTTCCCATCGTCAAGAGAAATACAGATCTGAATTTTGTTAGTTCTATATATTATAATAGCTATATAATTTGTAATTTATATCAAATATCATAGTTTATATCAAATTTTAAAGCTAATATCTATACAATTTTATATCCACACGCATACAGTGTCACTGTTAGTGACATATCATCGGAGTCTGTTTTAAATAAATTATTATATGGGGCTGAATGTAAAACAACGGAAACGTAGTTTACGAATTCATCCCGAACAAATGAAGGCATACTTTAAAAGTCATATCTCTTTTAGGCACGTAATTTATCTCACGAGAAAAGTAGTATCCCACTCAAGATTATCCCCTTAAACGCTGAAGGATCCCTCACTCGCATAGCTCTTCTTTTCCCTCAACAGCCTTAACCGCGACTCTCGCTTTTTCTTTCTCATCCTCTTTTTCTCATATTCTGTCCGATTCGTAAGCTGGATTTACGAGTTCGCCGCGCGTCTGGTCGTGCGACACTATTCGCTCGCGGGACGTTTTCCCGTCTCACCGTTCAATAAATCATCACCGGCGAAATCTTTCTTATTTTTTCCGTGGATTATCGTCACACGGCAAATAGACGAAGGAGCGCTTCTCAATGTACGCCGTCCAATATAATTATGTCGCTCTGTAAATTTACGCGCAAATAATCGTCATAATGACCGGATAATTGCCGCGTCCGTTCGGTACATGAGTTAAACGAGCAGTAATTATCGTTCGCTACGAACGGTTAATCGTTACGATTAACGATGAATAATTTCGCGCTTATTTTTTGCGTAATTAAATCTCATGACTTCATTAAAGTTTTATCGCGCTTCTTTAGCGCGTATTCCGAGCTAGGATTCATCAAATTGAAATTTACGTTCTGCATGGTGCTTTTTTCTAGACCAGACTGAAAAGTTTGACGTGAATTTTGAATAATCCGAAACGCGAAAGATCGAATGCAAAAAAATCGAAATTTGCGAAAAATAGCAAAAAGAAATCGGTTGTGCGCCCAGGTAAAAAATTCAAATTTTTAATATCCTGTGACATTTTCCAGTCAATCTCTAATTAGTAACTGTTCATTCTTATCGTTTTTTGCATACATACATTTCCACTCAACTTGATATAATAATTAACCAGTTAATATTGACTTTCTGCAACATTAATTTAGGATCCCCTTAAATATACGCTTTATTCATATTTTATTTTTCATTAATTGTTGTTAAACCGCCATTGTTTGCGATATGAAATGCAAGTATAATCGTGTTTAAAATAAAGGACATTTTTTAAAAATAATATTCTTAGATTTTATTATACAGTGTGATAAAATGTTTCTAAAGATTATCAGACTTAAAAGCTAATTATATTATTTTAAATGACAATTTTTATAATTAATATTTATATATTTTGATTGAGCAATTTTACTTGGCTTTTAACTTCGTTTAACCTTTCGTCTAAAAAAAAAAGGCGCGTCGAATATTTTACTTTGGGAAATCGAAACTGCGGAACCTTAAATAAAGATAAAACGTAATGCAAATAAGGGTTGCATTTAAGCAGAGCGGAAGCTGCGGGAGCTGAAAGTCGATCGGAAACGAGAAAACTTTTTCACCATTGTTAGTCTACATGTTCCACTCGCTCGATTGTCGAAAGTTACGAATGCACCGATTTGCCCGGAGCTCGCGATTAAATGCGATTCAGCGAGTGAATCTATCTGCCGATCTATCCGCTGTAAAGAATTGATACGAAGCTCAACCGGAAAACTAGCCTGATTGCATTTACATGCGCTCAGGCTCGACTCAGGGCTCCGATATTAATTGGAAAAGCAATTTTATGCAACGGACAACATTAAAAGGACCGTTATGTTATTGGAATGCGCATTTTATTTTCGTACGCATTTTAGTTTGTCTATAGAATAAAAGCATCTTGGCTTTCGGTAAATCGAAAATAAAAGTCCCCTACTTTAAATATTTTTTATCCTTATTTTTTAACGTGGTCGTATATTAACGGGAACTAGTTTAAGCTTTCGCCGAAAACAAATTGAGATGACTCGCCAACCTGCGTAACAGGATGTATTTAAAGGAGATCTGACGATATCATCGCGATATATATTCTTCTCTTGTCATGTTGTGAAAAGAATGTAAACTTTAAATGGAATAGAAAACGTTCGTTCAGTTCATCTTTATTTATTAATATAAACAAACGTAAAGATTAATATTAAAGCGTAAAGAGACCACAACTACAAGCTCAAAGATTCTTTTTCACATGACATGAGAAAGATAGAACATCTCTGTGAAGCAATGCCAAGAATGGGGACACGGGTTCTCGGCAACATGAATAGCGGGAATGGGGGAGAATATTAATTATAAAAATTTTTTTAGGCTCTAGAGTGTATTCATTTTCGAGCCTATCTATTTCGAGGCAATAGATTATACTATATTAATTCGTTTGTAATATATTTGTTAGAATTATACTCTCCGCAGGGATCGAGATGGTGATGGTGATTGATAACGAACGATTCTTATATATATTCTATTATAACTTTTTATTCTCGACACAGTATAAGACACCGTATATGAGACACGTGTGCATGCGAATTACCTGTCGCTTCGTACGGCGTGCGCGCCCGCGTTGCTGTGCCACGCAGTGCCCTCTGGAAGGGCGCGAGTGCTCTACTTGCACAAAGCATCTTTCCAACACTCCCTCTCTTTGTGCGGGTAGTGGGCTCGGGTCCTTTAAGTCTCTTTCTTATCTGAAAAATGGCAAACTATTAGTTTCGAGTAAGATTTCGCTTTTAATTGCTCTTAAATTCTAAATTCGTTATATTATTTTTAAAATATGCGAATGCTTCCAAAGGTATAACGGTTTAGTCATGATATCACCTAAGTTTTCTCTAGTTTCTATCCATCTAACTTCTACTTTCCCTTGATCTACACATTGTTTGACAAAATTTCCATGAGTATCTGCTATGTGCTTTCGGTTTCCAGTATCTTCTCTTTCTTTTAAGTTTTTCTTTATTTCCTCTAGTTCATCATCAAACATCTTAAGTTTGTGACTTCCATCTTTCTTAATGCAGTTTCCTGCAGCTCTATTATCACACCATATTATTGACGGAAAGAAAGTTTCTCCAACAACATGTCTGAGTGACTTGTCCAGTGAAATTACTTCTTGGCATGCCTCACTCATTGCTAAGTATTCAGCTTGACATGTAGAGAGTGTGACATAAGTCTGTTTATGACTTTTCCATGCTGTCACATCTCCAAATAGCTTGATAATAGGAGATCCTCCAGTAGATGTAGAATCAGTACAATCCCTGAAACTTGCATCTGTCAATGCGTCTAGCTTGTTTGTTCTTCCTCTAAATATCAGTCCTCTATTTACCGTTCCTTTCAGATATCTAAATACTCTTTTCACATCTTGCCAATCTTCTTCTGTAGGCTCTAATTGTTTTCTTGCCGAGTAGTTTACTGCAAAGGCTATATCAGGTCTTGTAGCGTTTGCTAGATACATCAAACTTCCAATAGCTTCTCTATAAGGCACTTTTTTGATTTCTTCTTTTTGGATCACATCTTCATTGTTCGATTTTTCTAATCTGCTCCTTTTATTTTTATTACTTACCTGTCTAGTAACCATAGGAGTACTTTGCGGTTTACATTTCTCCATATGGAACTTTTTCAGCACACTTTTTGTATATCGTGCTTGATGGATACTCATATATTTGTCTTCTTTATTTCTCTCTATTGTGATTCCTAAAAAGCTCTTTGGTTCTCCAAGATCCTTAGTCTCAAATGTTTCATATATAATTTAACCGCTTGATTGAGTTCTGTACTTATCTCATGCTGTACATTTTCATTCAAACTCGTGAGTTTCTCATCATTCTCCCTCCCAATCGCAAATCCAACATTTTCATACTCTTTTAATTCTCCCTCCGAAATTGATAACTCATTGTTTTGAATGTTTGTCTGCGATTGTTCAGGGGACTCACAATGTGACACTATCTTTGCTCTACATCTATATACTGCACATTCTACTCTACTATTATTCTCTACATTGTTATTTTTAACCTCAAATTGTATCGTCCAATTAGGTTTATTATAATTTCCTTTAAAAATTACTTTATTTGTTAGTTTATTATATACTTTAAGCATCTTATCATCTAAGTAAATGCTAAAACCAACCTCTGCTAATTTTCTCAAAGACAGTAGATTCTCTGATACATCTCCTGTTGCTATTACATCTGTTAATCTAATCTCTTTCTTTTCTTTTTCTCCCGTTCGCCAACAAAAGATCTCCTTTACCGCCTATTACAATATTTGCAAATTCATTTTTATTCGCACATCTGATAATCTGATTTTCACATTTTTCAAAATTTGACAGAATCACGCTTTTATTAACAATGTGATCGGTTGCTCCCGAGTCTGCTATAAAATTAATTAATTTTTTTGAATTATCTCTACTCTTTATTAATCTAATCGTACCTGACTTTGATTTATCTTCTTTAGCTGTGGCGGTTATTGTTGCTTTCTTTGCTTGAGCCTTGTTTAGTTTAACTATCTTTCCTCTATTATTTACTCTTTTGGTGCTTGTCTGTTCGGCTTTATTTTTATTTTTATTAAAAGTTTTATTTTTATACCTTTTTCCTCTAAATCTTTCAGCCTGTGCTCCGGCGTTTGGACAATCGTCTCCTTTGTGACCTCTAACTTCTTGGCAATGGTAACAGAACCAAGCTCCTGTTTCAAAGAGCGGGCAGTCCTTAGCCATATGTCCTAGCTTATTGCACCGGTAGCACTTTATAGGTTTTCCATCTGCTTCTAATTTCGCTCTCTGTGCTCTAGCCTCTGATTTCTCTAATTGCTCTTTCTCTATACTCTTTGTTTCTGCTCCTAACTCTAACCGTCTAAGTTTCAGTCTTTCACTCTTTCACAGGATCTTACTACCAATCGGAAGAATTGGTCTATCTTCTCCCACAAATCTCGGCAGTCGAATTTCTTCTGTGATTCGAGGCTTCTCTTTTGGTTTTGAGGTGGCCCCACGTGTCTCTAGCTCTTTCTCTTTCTCTATATCTGTGTAAATGTTCAGATTATTATTTTAATTTTATCCTTAAACACTTATCTTTACACATTTGCTATCTCTAACCTTCTAATTTTCTTTTATTTTACTCTTTGAACCATATTCTCTTACCTTTTTCTTCTATCATTTTTCTCTGTATTACTGTCTCTGTGCTGTCATCACTTTCATAGTCTACCAGGAGATTCGAGTCCTCCTCTACGCATCCTTCGTCTCGTCTAGTTTTATCCATCTATCGGGATTTCAAATATTAATCGGACATGAAGAATATTCTTTTTAAAAATAAATTCAATATCCAATATATTGATATTATAAAATTTATAATTTTATCGTCGAATTTTTCTCAACAATAAAATTTATTTATTGCTTACAAGATCATACAGAACGCACTGCAATTCATAATGATCTGAAAGCGAGAGAAACCACGCGCCTCTGCAGAGCCATCCGCACACGCACACCACTATCCCGTGCGATCTCCAGCACTGCTGAAAAGATCTATAGGATATCGGGTTGATCACGCACGCGCACGGGACTCGTACAGATTTACACGGCCTCCCTAAACAGCAATCAAGCTACACCGCACCGCAAGTCATGCTTGATCACCGACCCGATGCATGTCGATTTTGAAAAAAAAATTCCATACACATGCATGTATATAAATATGTGTCATGGTGTCGCATCGATGCTATGTTTTTCTAATCGATCATGCATCAGCGCGTGCCCGGCAACAAGTTCTTCGCGCCAAAAACAAAGACTCTCGCCGTTCACGATCGGACTTGCACGCGCACGTCGCCGGCTTGTTACCAAGCGGCATCTTTCTATCTCTTTCTATCACACACATCTATCTCTTTCTGTCACACATCTATTCTCTAATTCTCTTAGACTTTAGTTAATTTCTCGCATCTACTCTTTATACATCGAGTCTCTACTTTATCAGCGCTGTTTCTTGTGTACATCGACGATGATTTCTCTATCTCTCAAGAAGGAGTCAAAAACATCTATCTCCTAACAGCATTTATCGAACGAACGTTCTTATTAGCTGAAAGTTCTCTCGTTTTGCTCGTCAGCAACGAGGAATATTATTTATTTACCCTCTAATCTTCTATTCTCTGTCTGCGTCTAATTCGTCTATCTGTCGTCGTTGCCACACACTTCTCACAGATCTTCCGCAGGACAAGCGTGCCCTGGGCCCATAACCTGTTGGAATTATACTCTCCGCAGAGATCGAGATGGTTGTGGTGATTGATAACGAACGATTCTTATATATATTCTGTTATAACTCTTTATTCTCGACACAGTATAAGACACTGTATATAAGACACCGCCCCAGGCAGCACAAAAAGTCATTTGGAAGTCAAGATGACGTCAAGATGACGTCAAAAAATAATCATTTTTAGAAAGTCAAGATGATATCATTCGATGTTTTTAATGAACCATAATTTGACTTTTTTATGACTGTATTTTGACCTTTCGATGACTTTTGTCGAGAAAACGCGAATCGCTCGTACGTGCAAAATGATTAAAACCTCGCAGGTATAAACATATTTTACGAATTTGTGAAAATATTTGATTTTTGAAGCATTGATTTTTCATTCAGAAAATATAGAATAAAGCTCAAGAATACAAACTCACTAAATATTGTATATGTATAAGATATATTTAAAATTTTGTAAATAAAAAATCAGAATGCTTCAAAACATTTTCACACATTCATAAAATATAATACCTGAGATATTGTAAACATTAAATTGTACCTACAAAATATAAAGTTTTATAATCTGCTACTAGAGAGCAATAGAGAACAATACAATAAAATAAATAAGTAATCAATAAAAATATAATTAATTAATTTTTTATTTTTTCTTAAACAATTAAGTCAGTCTTGAGTACATAAAAAATAATTATTTTTGATTACATTAAAATAAAATAAAATAATCTTATTTTTTACATAAAGGAATAGAATAATTGCTCTTGCAAGTTAACAAACTGACTATATAATCTGAGTTATTTAACAAGAAGTTTACATAAAAAATATATTATTACTCCAAAAATAAAACGAAGGATGAGAAAATATAACTGCTAATAGATAAAAGCACAGCTTTTATATACTTGTTAAAAAAAATTAAATAGTCCCTAATTAATCCGTCTTTTTCGTATAAAATGGCAGTTCACATTCCAATATAGTGGAATTTCAGTATAGAATTTTTTTCTAAATAGTGACTTACAGTTTATTGATATTGGTTTATGGTTTATCCAACTGGTAACTTAAAAGAACTGATTGCATATGCAAAATGTGAACAGCTTTTGTTTCAAATAAATCTTGTAAAATATGTTGTAATGGAGTAATTATTTTATCATGCAAGGGTATCTTTTTTTAAAATAGATTAGAGAAGATCCGACAGTAAACGAAAATCAAAAAGTAACGCAGTATCTATAATCTTTTCATCCCACCGATTGTACGGACCCAATTTATTAAGTCATTTTAATCGTGTTTATTTTTCTTTGGTTGCTTGTAGAGAACCAGCGCAAAATTTTTGATTGAATTTGTGTTACATCACTTGACGGAAACTTTTTAACAATAGCACCTGAAAAGATAATAAATCAGAGTTTTTATTTCAAGTATATTACTGTAAATGAGATTTAATAACTCATTTAAAATTTATATTGAATTGCTGTGAGAATGTTCGTGTCTTGAAGTTTTAATTTTATAGATCCTGAACCTGTATAACTGACAATTCTGGCAAGTGAATTTGAGAATATTCTAGCTAATAATTTGCCTACAGGTAATGTCTCCTCCGTTTTTCCAGTTGGCATCAAAAGAACAAAGTAGTCGATCTGAAACACGTATTTCTCTTAATTAATTACGAGATTATAAATGAAATTGAAAATGTCTAATACAGTAACAAATATAAATAAATAAATATATAAATAATAATATAAATAAATAAATAAAAGAACATACCGTTGCAAGAAAATTATCACCGTCTTGTAGAAATTTTTCGAAAGTATGAAAAGCCTCTTCATCTTTGAGAGGTAGATTAGGCAAGTCTTTAGGTTTTGTGGGTACTGGCTCCTCAGGTAACAGTTTCTTATATACTCGTGTAAGACACATGTTAACGTGATCTAATTTTCCACTTACTGCTTCAATTAGCTCTATTAAAACTTTTAGTAATATTTCACATTTGTTATCTATGAATAAATATTTTTTAAATAAAATTTTTTAATAAATATTTTAGTATATATTTTGTAGATAATAATTGTATTTAAAAAAATACATTAAAATATAGTATATGCATACACAAAAATTAATGACTGACCATTTTTTGTTGGTACAGATGTTTGAGACAATAATGTTTTTGCATGTGAAATTTTTCCAACAGTATCAGAAACCGTGTCAGGAAGAGTTCCAGCACTCGTAGATAAAGTAGTTGTATCATTATTTGAATCTAAATAAAAAAACTAAATGAGATATGTCCAATCCTAATACTCAAGAATTAATGAATTAAAATGTACCTACCATTCTCAAGCAATGTATTTGTCGTTGATACACTTTTAAAAGATCTCTCAGATCTCTCACTTGCAAAAAGTGAATTATTGGAAGATGAAGTACTAGGTAATGCTGCATTGTTTGTAGCAGCACAAGAATCTATTGCGCTATCAACTTCTACAATTCAATGTGTCAAAGAATTAGATAGTAATCTAATCAGATATTTAACATTGTGTAAATATAGGTTTGAATTAAGACTAATCTATTACTGATTTATAAAGCACAATAAAATTGACAATTATTAATATCCTTACCATTTTCAAGTGACAGATTTGCAGTATAAGTAGGTGGTTTTACAGATTTACCGACTGCATTCTTCAATGAGTGTTTTAAAGAAAGAACGCTTGTTTCATGTTGGAAACCAGAGATACTTTTTTTCTGTTTAAGAGCCCTAACTGTCTCTTTAATTTTTTGTGCGTTTAATATATCATCCTCATCAGAATACGTGTCAGAATGTTTGTCAGAATGCGTGATTTTCTTTCTTATTATTACCCGTGAAGGTTCGTCAGATGACTCCTCTGATGAATCATGTAAACATTTAGTTTTACGTTTCGTTCTAGACCCTTCCAAATCAGTCTCTCCTGCTGCAGTATCAAGAGCACTAGTATCTTCGGCTAATTTACATGCCTTACGGGCCTTGCGATATGTATCTGAAAAGACAGGACGAGATATTGTTTCATGAGTTTATCCTGTTGAAATATTATTGTTCTGTTTTCAAAAGTATGATCACAAAAGCAGTGTAAAAAGAAAATGTTATTCAGAAAAATTTCTCTAAAAATTCTGAAAAAAATATTAAAAATAATACACCATTGCACAGCAAATTTTTATAATACAAATTAATAAAAATTTTTTTATTTATTAAATGCAATGTAGTGTAAATATTTTATCATTATATATCATTACTGTACTGTTTTATCGTTGTTTTCTTGTTTCAACGTTGTTTATTATTATTTTCTTTTTTAACATTAACAGATTAATGATAGAAATGTAGCAACTATTACTTCTATAATTTCCTTAATTCTGTCTTTTTTCTAAACAATTGGATAACATTACATGCATTATTCTGAGATTATATTACATACAACTTTATTTTATAATATGTAAAAGGATAATTTAAAAATTACAAATCAAACATACCATACGCATGCATAACTGTGATTGGATAATCTTTCCACTCAGTGGTCGGTTTTGATAAACACATAACTAATCTTGTAATTCTTTCAGTAGCAAATTTCTTGGGTGGCCATTTACATGACAACTTATCCTCATTAATCCATGAGGAGGGTACAACTGCCACAGATTCCTCTCCTCCACCAAATCTCACTACGACGTACTGAAAAATCAATCAAGCGTTTATTTAAGAAAAGTGGAATTTTATATATATATATATATATATATATATATATAAACACAAGATATAAAATTATATATTTAATTTTTAATACCTCTTTAGTAAAAAATATTTGTTTTTTCACGTTATGTTGCTTATTGTCAATAAGATCGTAAAATTGCTTGCAATATTTAAATAAATAAAATGTTACAATATTGAAATTAATATTCACAAGTAATTGTCACAAATCTGTATTGATCATTGGAATGCATAGAATTCCATCCACAAGAGGAATGGCCACACATTTAGCTTTCACATGCGACAACTTCCAATATTGGCGTCTTCTTTCTTTTCCTTTGACTTTGTATATGCCAATTGAAGATGATGGCAAGGGAAAATCATAAAAATCGTGTAACTCTTTGAATTTTTTCCCTATCAAAATTACGCCTTGCGCAGTATTTATAATATTTGATAACAGCACGATGTCTCCAAAAATAGTAGAAAAACAATTATTTGGCTCATTATTGTTTAAGATCATTCCCTTCCATGTTATTTCTGTGAATTGTTCACCCTCAAAAATTTCTGGCCACTTTTCATGATGGTTTCGTAAGACAGGTTCACATGAGTTAAATGAAACATTTTCAGTAAGTACACCTCCTGTTTCTGAATCACGTTTGGCTAATTGTTGAAGTGGTTTATAGCCTGATTGAAGTACTCTTTTAATTACACCTAAATAATTTTCATAAGGAAAAGCACTAAACGAATCTAGAGTACCATAATTTTTGCACTCTTCAGCAAGATGAGCAAGAGAATGTACATTGTACACAATAAACTCACGACCCAGGGTGCGAGCAGCATAACTGATAAATTGTTTCAATAAATAATCAGCAACATGATTTAAATCATGATAATAAGTAGCGCTGGATAATATGTATGTAGCTGAATGAAGTAATAGAAAAGTCTGATAAATATTTTGAGGAAAATGATCTTTAAATACTTTGATACCATCATAAAGTAGACACCGTCTAAATTCTGTGGCTTTCCACTTTGTTCTGCTATCACGACTCCCCAGACTTCTGGGTTTCCGATTAAATTCCTTAGGGAAATACTGAGCAATTTCACTTAAATTGTCATTAATCCTCATTAAAGTATCTCTTGGAAGTCGGCAGTGAGTTCGTTTCTCAATTAGAAAAGATAAAAATCGTTTAAAAACTCCTAAATCTATAAGATGCATAGGATCTAATCGAAACTGGGACACCATTTCAGTATTAATTTCTTCCAGAGGAGAATAGCCTTTATGATGATCTGGATTTTTTCTCGTTCTAAAACTTTCATCTGTTCGCAACTCACAGCTCACGTTCTCAAATATAATCCTATTATGAAACCATTCACCTTGTACTATACATTTCTCACATCCAAACTGAGAATTGTGTGGCACACATTGCTTTACAAAGTTACGAGCTTGTGCATCCAAAATATAACTTCTAACACAAAATGGAAATACTGTTCCATTGCATTCAAAACCATCTTCTGTAAGTTCTGCTACTTCAACAATGTAATTATGGAGGTAAGCATCTAAATCACTTGGTTTTCCTCTACCAAAAAAGACACCGATAATAAATGGATATTTTTGATGTGCAAATTTTCCAAGTATCGGCCAAAATTGTGTACTAGAATCCTTTTCAAGAGGTATTCCATCTATATTTACATCCATGACAATCCGGCTGTTATCAGTCAAATACTCATGATTTATTCTCTGTTCAATGTTATATCTGATTCCTTTGTACCACATTTGTCCTGTCCCAACAACTTGTAAAGGAACTTTACGTGGAGTTCTGAGAAGGGTTCTATATGATTTAGGAAGAAAAGGTAAAATTGGCCTGAATAATTTCAAAATATCATCAACTTTTTTTTTAGATACATTATAGAGTCCCCAATCACTGAGTCCTGTCAAAATATACGTTTTCATCTCTTCTTCATTTTGAAAAGTATGAGTTACAGTCTCATTTTTATTGCAATAAATGTTTTCGTGGCTATCATCACTGATCCATGAGTCATTATTGTCAACATTCAAATAATCTTCAATGTTATTATTTATAAAAATTTCATCGTTGATATTTATACAACATTGTTGTGAAACGACATGACTGCCATTATTGGAAGAATTACACATTAGTAAGCTTCTTTCATCATCATTAATTTTTTTTTGTACAATATCCTTTGCTTTTAAACGGATAAAAGCTTCGTGAATTCTATTTCTTGCTTTGATTTTATATTTGCGAAGAACTTTTTTTTTCGAAAAATGTATCTGCAAGAATACATAAAACATCAGTATGCCTTGCATAAAAAGTCTACATGGATTGGAACTGTACAATTATAAACTCGCTTCGCATAAAAATAAAGAAGATGTGAATGAATGATACTTTGTGTGAAGATAATTAAAGGTTGAAGTTCCAAATGTGAAGTTTCAAAGGTTGAAGTTCACTTACAGTGTTAAAAATTTATGTTATATATGAACTATTTTCAATAATGGCAGTAAATTGGAACGCAACCATAAATCCATGCAAAGCTATACAGTTTTTTGACTGTATAGAAAATGATATTTTTAATGTTAGAAAATATGTACCATACTCTACTCACACTCTTATACCAAGGTATAAGATATAAAGCCCGGTGTACATAGCCCAGCGAGAAATGGTCCCCATCGAATCGTCTAATCAACGTCGAAATCATGATTTCTCGCTGGGAGGCCGCAGTTCGGCAAAACGCAAGACACACGCACAGTCTACATGTCAATCTAACCTCTCTGTGTATAGAGGTTAGATTGACATGTAGACTGTGCGTGTGTCTTGCGTTTTGCGAACTGCGGCCTATTTTAACCTTAAAAACATCACTTTTCTACAGCCAAAAATCCGTACAATGTTGCATGATTTATGGTTGCGTTACAATAATATTTATTGTATAAGTGTTAAATAAATTAAACTTACTGGTTTCATGATAATGGGCTTCAGAGAGCTGCAAAGATTACGTCGAGACACTTATTAAATAAAGAAACTTTTCCTCTGCTCTGAACGCTTCACGCTTCACTTATTACGCTTTCACTCGATCTGCGTCTGCGATGACTGTGCAATCAAGACGCGCCACTTCACTCTTCAGTTGTTAAGAAAACGTTAAAACAATAATGCGTACGAAACGCACACCCGGCACACTGCGCATGTGCACTAATATATATATATATCTCATGCAAGTCATGTTCTTATCATGATAGTATCATTTTTATTAAAAATAACATTTTACGTCCATATACCATTATATTTAATTCTAACATATAATTATGAATATCGGAAATAATCCAACATCAAATTATCACGATTTATTTCCGACAGTATCTCTAAATTTCAAAATCATAATTTAATCAATTTTCCGTCATGATCAAAATATGACTTTTGATAGTCATTATGACATCATTTTGACGTCATCTTGACTTCAAAATGACTTTTTGTGCTGCCTGGGGTATATGAGACACGTGTGCATGCGATGAGCTCAGACTATCATGTGTCGCTTCGTACGGCGTGCGCGCCCGCGTTGCTGCGCCACGCAGTGCCCTCTGGAAGGGCGCGAGTGCTCTACTCGCACAAAGCATCTTTCCAAAACAATATTATATATATATAAATCTATTGCCTCGATATTGAAATGAAAAAGTAACTCACCAGCTGATGCGCAACAGCGGAGTTGTAAGCTGCAACCCTGCGTTGATCTGTAACATGTAAATATTTTTATATTAAAGCAGCGTCCAAGAGAGATAACCGATACTTGAAGTATATATAAGTAATTAGTAAATAATTATTGTGTCCGTTAAATTTTTAGCCAGTCGCGAAGGATGGCAATTACTAGTTAAAAAGTGCTATTTTCGGTTGCCGCTAGTTACTCTGTCGCCAGAAAGTTAAAAGTTCGCCAACTCTCTTCTTGACAATCACAACTGACAAATGGAGCGCAAACGGAAATCACTTTTCAATTAGCAGTTGTCATCATTCGCGGGCCTTAGGGGGAAGTGATCCGCGCAGTTCCTTGGGCCTAACAAACCCACGGCATTAACCCGAGTTCCCGACACCGCGGACATACACACACAACTACACATACTCGCGTCAGTGCAATTGAAAAGAGACACGCCTCACGGCTCATACTTGCGTCAGTGCAATTGAAAATAGACACGCCTCACGGCTCGTAAGACTAATTGGTTCGCCCTGGCCGTTTTCGGGGCAGTATTGCCTGAAGGCCATTAAACATACGAAGAAGAAGAAGAAGCCATTATTCGCGCGACTCGCGACGAAGGACGGAGCGTTTGCGATGTACTTATTGTAGAATGGCCCTAAAGAGAGACGCGACGTTCGCTTCGTAATATCTCGCGTATCGCATATATGCCGGACATCAAACTCCGACCGAAATTGCGCCGGAGTTAAACTTGGAAAGTGGCGGAATCCGCCACAGAACAGCAAAATAATAAACAATCACTCACCCCACGGATGCCCCGCTGTCGCCCGATGCCTCCCAGGCCCCCTCCTCCTCTCCTCGGTCCTCCTCTTCGTTGTTGCATCTCCGTTGGAGCACTCACTCACGATACGAAACAACGTTCACGCACGAAAATCGACGCGATATCGTCGCTTATAATCACGCGACACATTCGACACTTTGCACAGCACTCCCGGTATTAATCTCGCGACGCGCCACGTACTTTGTTACACGGCGACGAAAGAATTACGGCGGAGAAGCTACTACTACTAACGAAACTGTACGATCCGCTTGACGTCCGTTGGCCGTGACGTGTGAGACGTGTCCCGCAGCCCGCAGATAGACGTTAACATGGTGGAGAGAATTTCGTAAATCGCGCAGCCAACTTCACTCGCCCGGAGCAACTGTTGCGAGGACGCTACACTTGCTGCTCGTTAGACACTTTTGGTTAACAATGCAATTGAATCGATTTATGAACACTGTATCTGTCACCCACGATCGCCAGATATCAAAACACAATTAAACGAAGTTAAACGACGTTACTAGAGACTGCGATCTGTGATCGCTAATTAAATACGTCGCGGCGTCATTCAATTTAGGGTTCCCGCTCGATTCCTATTATTCGTGTTCCGAAAACGATTTAATTCTGAAGCCGCGCGACACGCGACTGACGCGACACGACGCGAGTTAAGTCGACGGTTGAGAAAAGCGAAGACCAATCGTCCGAAAGAATGAAATCGAATGCGATGTACCTCGAAATCCATATAAATTCCGCGAAGCACATATATTAAACGGACATTCGATATGTCACAGTTTTTCGTAATCTGAACAGGGACCCGGCGATTGGTGTATTAAGCCCCCGGACACGCACTTTTTCGTAACAGTAACAGTAAAGTTTCGACCACCAATCGCATTGCTCGATTCGGGAACGTACGGCCGGGGAGCACACACTTCTGCACAACGCATAATGCGTAAGCATATGAAAATTGATTGGTCCATACACATGTGCATAAGGAAATAGACCAATCAGTTTTCTTATGCTTACGTATTATGCGTTATGCAAAAGTATGTGTTCCCCGCTTTATTACTCCCCGATGTGCGATCCGAGAGCAATGACGTGAGAACGGGGTCGCAGGCAGTTCCGTGAAGTTGGCACCCGACTTTAACAAAATGAATTTTTAAAAAAAGGAAATTGTAGCATTTTCTTTGTAGTTGTTTGTAGTAACAATAATTTCGTTTGTAGTTTTATCGATTTCGCAAAAACAAAGATTTTTAAAAATCAATCTTGCCTAAAATTAAGATATTTGAAATTTGATCGCGCCATGTGTTTTAGAATCGTTTGTAGTTGTTTGTAGTAACAATAATTTCGTTTGTAGTTTTATCCATTTGGAAATAACGAAAAATTAAAAAAATCACTCTTACTCAAAATTGAGATATTTGAAATTCGTTCGCGCTATGTGTTTTAGAATCGTTTGTAGTTGTTTGTAGTAACAATAATTTTGTTTGTAGTTTTATCCATTTGGAAATAACGAAAAATTAAAAAAATCACTCTTACTTAAAATTAAGATATTTGAAATTCGTTCGCGCCATGTGTTTTAGAATCGTTTGTAGTTGTTTGTAGTAACAATAATTTCGTTTGTAGTTGAATAATATAAAAGTTACAACGTATTTGCAATATACAAATAACGTATCTCCGTCAATTTTAAAGATATCTCGAATCCGCTTGCCCCATGTGTTTTAAAATCGTTTGTAGTTGTTTGTAGTAACAATAATTTCGTTTGTAGTTTTATCCATTTTGAAATAACGAAAAATTTGAAAAATTACTTTTACTCAAAATTGAGATATTTGAAATTCGCTCGCGCCATGTGTTTTAGAATCGTTTGTAGTTGTTTGTAGTAACAATAATTTCGTTTGTAGTTGAATAATATAAAAGTTACAACGTATTTGTAATAAACAAATTACGTATCTTTGTCAATTTTAAAGATATCTTGAATCCGCTTGCGCCATGTGTTTTAGAATCGTTTGTAGTTGTCTGACAAGTGTGTAGTTGTTTAACAACATTGTTTAACAACTACAAACAATTCTAAAACACATGGCGCAAGCGGATTCGAGATATCTTTAAAATTGACAAAGATACGCAATTTGTTTATTACAAATACATTGCAATTTTTAAATTATTCAACTACAAACGATATTGTTGTTACTACAAACAACTCCAAACGATTCTAAAACACATGGCGCAAGCGGATTCGAGATATCTTTAAAATTGACAAAAATACGCAATTTGTTTATTACAAATACATTGCAACTTTTAAATTATTCAACTACAAACGATATTGTTGTTACTACAAACAACTACAAACGATTCTAAAACACGTGGCGCAAGCGGATTCGAGATATCTTTAAAATTGACAGAAATACGTTATTTGTTTGTTACAAATACATTGCAACTTTTAAATTATTCAACTACAAACGATATTGTTGTTACTACAAACAACTACAAACGATTCTAAAACACGTGGCGCAAGCGGATTCGAGATATCTTTAAAATTGACAAAGATACGTAATTTTTTTATTACAAATACGTTGTAACTTTTATATTATTCAACTACAAACGAAATTATTGTTACTACAAACAACTACAAACGATTCTAAAACACATGGCGCGAGCGAATTTCAAATATCTCAATTTTGAGTAAAAGTGATTTTTTAAATTTTTCGTTATTTCCAAATGGATAAAACTACAAACGAAATTATTGTTACTACAAACAACTACAAACGATTCTAAAACACGTGGCGCAAGCGGATTCGAGATATCTTTAAAATTGACAGAAATACGTTATTTGTTTGTTACAAATACATTGCAACTTTTAAATTATTCAACTACAAACAATATTGTTGTTACTACAAACAACTACAAACGATTCTAAAACACGTGGCGCAAGCGGATTCGAGATATCTTTAAAATTGACAAAGATACGTAATTTTTTTATTACAAATACGTTGTAACTTTTATATTATTCAACTACAAACAAAATTATTGTTACTACAAACAACTACAAACGATTCTAAAACACATGGCGCGAACGAATTTCAAATATCTTAATTTTAAGTAAGAGTGATTTTTTTAATTTTTCGTTATTTCTAAATGGATAAAACTACAAACGAAATTATTGTTACTACAAACAACTACAAACGATTCTAAAACACGTGGCGCAAGCGGATTTGAGATATCTTTAAAATTGACAGAAATACGTTATTTGTTTGTTACAAATACATTGCAACTTTTAAATTATTCAACTACAAACGATATTGTTGTTACTACAAACAACTACAAACGATTCTAAAACACGTGGCGCAAGCGGATTCGAGATATCTTAAAAATTGACAAAGATACGTAACTTTTTTATTACAAATACGTTGTAACTTTTATATTATTCAACTACAAACGAAATTATTGTTACTACAAACAACTACAAACGATTCTAAAACACATGGCGTAAGCGAATTTCAAATATCTCAATTTTGAGTAAAAGTGATTTTTTAAATTTTTCGTTATTTCCAAATGGATAAAACTACAAACGAAATTATTGTTACTACAAACAACTACAAACGATTCTAAAACACATGGCGCGAACGAATTTCAAATATCTCAATTTTGAGTAAGAGTGATATTTTTAATTTTTTGTTATTTCCAAATGGATAAAACTACAAACGAAGTTATTGTTACTACAAACAACTACAAACGATTCTAAAACACATGGCGCAAGCGAATTTCAAATATCTCAATTTTGAGTAAAAGTGATTTTTTAAATTTTTTGTTATTTCCAAATGGATAAAACTACAAACGAAATTATTGTTACTACAAACAACTACAAACGATTCTAAAACACGTGGCGCAAGCGGATTCGAGATATCTTTAAAATTGACAGAAATACGTTATTTGTTTGTTACAAATACATTGCAACTTTTAAATTATTCAACTACAAACGATATTGTTGTTACTACAAACAACTACAAACGATTCTAAAACACGTGGCGCAAGCGGATTCGAGATATCTTTAAAATTGACAAAGATACGTAATTTTTTTATTACAAATACGTTGTAACTTTTATATTATTTAACTACAAACAAAATTATTGTTACTACAAACAACTACAAACGATTCTAAAACACATGGCGCGAACAAATTTCAAATATCTTAATTTTAAGTAAGAGTGATTTTTTTAATTTTTCGTTATTTCTAAATGGATAAAACTACAAACGAAATTACTGTTACTACAAACAACTACAAACGATTCTAAAACACATGGCGCGAACGAATTTCAAATATCTCAATTTTGAGTAAGAGTGATATTTTTAATTTTTCGTTATTTCCAAATGGATAAAACTACAAACGTAATTATTGTTACTACAAACAACTACAAACGATTCTAAAACACATGGCGCGAACGAATTTCAAATATCTCAATTTTGAGTAAGAGTGATTTTTTTAATTTTTCGTTATTTCCAAATGGATAAAACTACAAACGAAATTATTGTTACTACAAACAACTACAAACGATTCTAAAACACATGGCGCGAGCGAATTTCAAATATCTCAATTTTGAGTAAAAGTGATTTTTTAAATTTTTCGTTATTTCCAAATGGATAAAACTACAAACGAAATTATTGTTACTACAAACAACTAGGGTAAATCAGCCAGTGAATGAACAAGTAAGCCAGTGAATGAACAAATATTTCTCCTTAAGTCGACACTTTGTTTATAACCTGACATTGATCTCAACACCACCTGTGAATTTTTCTCTTAATTTTCATCACAAAATCATTTATCTTCGACCTATAGATTTTTTCATATTTAAAATATAAGTGATTTTGTTCATTCACTGGACCCCGTTCATTCACTGGCTGGTTCACCCTACAAACGATTCTAAAACACGTGGCGCAAGCGGATTCGAGATATCTTTAAAATTGACAGAACTACGTTATTTGTTTGTTACAAATACATTGCAACTTTTAAATTATTCAACTACAAACGATATTGTTGTTACTACAAACAACTACAAACGATTCTAAAACACGTGGCGCAAGCGGATTTGAGATATCTTTAAAATTGACAAAGATACGTAATTTTTTTATTACAAATACGTTGTAACTTTTATATTATTCAACTACAAACAAAATTATTGTTACTACAAACAACTACAAACGATTCTAAAACACATGGCGCCAGCGGATTTCAGATATCTCAATTTTGGGTAAGAGTAATTTTTTAAATTTTTCGTTATTTCCAAATGGATAAAACTACAAACGAAATTATTGTTACTACAAACAACTACAAACGATTCTAAAACACGTGGCGCAAGCAGATTCGAGATATCTTTAAAATTGACAGAAATACGTTATTTGTTTGTTACAAATACATTGCAACTTTTAAATTATTCAACTACAAACGATATTGTTGTTACTACAAACAACTACAAACGATTCTAAAACACGTGGCGCAAGCGGATTCGAGATATCTTTGAAATTGGCAGAAATACGTTAATTGTTTGTTACAAATACATTGCAACTTTTAAATTATTCAACTACAAACGATATTGTTGTTACTACAAACAACTACAAACGATTCTAAAACACGTGGCGCAAGCGGATTCGAGATATCTTTAAAATTGACAAAGATACGTAATTTTTTTATTACAAATACGTTGTAACTTTTATATTATTTAACTACAAACAAAATTATTGTTACTACAAACAACTACCAACGATTCTAAAACACATGGCGCGAGCGAATTTCAAATATCTCAATTTTGAGTAAGAGTGATTTTTTAAATTTTTCGTTATTTTCAAATAGATAAAACTACAAACGAAATTATTGTTACTACAAACAACTACAAACGATTCTAAAACACATGGCGCGAGCGAATTTCAAATATCTCAATTTTAGGCAAGAGTAATTTTTAAAAATCTTTGTTTTTGCAAAATCGATAAAACTACAAACGAAATTATTGTTACTACAAACAACTACAAAGAAAATGCTACAATTTCCTTTTTTTAAAAATTCATTTTGTTAAAGTCGGGTGCCAACTTCACGGAACTGTCGCAGGCGCCGCGGTAACACGAGTGGTGGAGATCGAACGGGGGGAAAGTGACTAGGCACGGCGCGCCGAGCACGCGCTCGGTGATGCGTATAAACAGCCTACCCCCACTCCATCTCCATTATTTAAGTTGCCGAGAAGCCGTTCCGCGCCCCGCGCCCCTATTACCGCTCACAAATTGTAACGCGGAGTTATATACGAATTAGGTTTTTGAACGTAATTTTTTTTTATATATTTAAAAAGTTTATATGCATATGTTTCATAGAAAAAAAAGTTTTTCTTTTTTTTCGTAATATTAACGGAGATATAGGTTTTATAAAATATTACTTCAAACTCATAGCCGATGACGCGCCGATCACGCCCGAAGTTACCCGAGCGGTTTGTGACGTCACAATGTTATATGCCGTATACGATATCTATTGAGATTTCGATCTTTTAATAGAAATGGCAATAATTGAAACGTATAGGACGTGGTTTGTCTCTCTCTCTGGTAGTACAATCAAAAAGTACACCAAATAAAGTGTTCGGGACAGTGCCACAAGACGTGAAACTTCGTCAAAAGTGGTTTAATGTTCGGAGAGACAACCTCAAAAACAGCAAATCGAACTTCTTTTGCTGTGAAGACCATGCTCCGAAACTTATGTTCAGGACATAAGGCCCTTGCACAATGCCAGGCAACAGGCAATAGGAACAAGAAATAGAAATCAGAAATCATGTATAAGTGCAGAATAAACAGTTACACAGGCAATTAGATATAGAGTTTCCGTCACGTTGAAAATTCTGTGCTTGCCTGTTGCCAATCAATCATAGATAGCATTCGAGTTTTTTAGGTTGTAATTAACGTATTTTTGGTTATTTTCTGTTCCTATTGCCTGTTGCCTGACACTGTGCAAAGGTCTATACTAGACGTTTCACAATGCAGAGATCTCCTTCACGTCTTAGTTGGACATAACCTACAGCTGCATCTCCGTAGCTCACACGACAGTTCCTTTAAATAATTTATTGTTATAAAAATCTCGTAGTAATGTTATTTGCGTTAATGATCAGTTACACATTAAAATGTAATTAATATTTTAACCGAATAAGTAACATTAACTTCGCCAGTCAATAATTAACACAATTGAGAATTTTTTTTACTATACTGGCAATGATTATAATCGTGGTAACGATTATAATCATTATGACAAATTATCACCGAGTTTCGACCAAAGATTCTGGTCATTCTAAAGTTGATGATCTAATTTTAGATGCTTATAACATCTAAAATTACATCAACTTTAGAATGACCAGAATCCTTGGTCGATACTCGGTGACGATTTGTCATGACGATTATAATCGTTACCACGATAATCATTGCCAGTATAATCAATTAAATTCTCAATTGTGGTAATTATTTTACTTATAATAAAGCTTTGGCACAACGTATTTCTGGAGCATTGAAAAACGATTGTCATCTCTGAGAAACTCTAGCATCGTAAATATGTCAAAATTTGTGGCAAATTATTACTATTTGGTTTCACGAAGCCTTTTTCACACATTATTCCGTCGAAATTCGGCTAAATGATCAAATTTATTAATAATTTTAAGTCGTTTCGGAGAGCTGTAATTCTATAAACACATCGTATCCAGTCTTCGTGGCGTGACCATATAACATCGTGACGTCACGAGCCCGTACGCCAATCGCGTGGCGTTTTATGATCACGTGACAAAACTTGAATTTTTACGTCGATAAAATTATTAATAATAATTTACCGGTTTACACAAAAAAATTTTTTTTTCATTTTCGTGTTTTGGTGTTATTAATACACGTTTACATAAAAAAAAATATATATAATTTTTTTTTTAACAACCCAATTATATCGCTTATATCGCAGCACGTAAAAGTAATCTCGGCATTCTCGGCATTACATTCAAAGTGCGAAAAGTCAGGTGTGGGAGAAGCAAGTGTAGGGTCTTCGCGACGCGTCGGCGTCGGTTGCTCCGGGCGAGTGATGTTTGATGTTGGCCGCACGTTTCACGAAATTCTCTCCGCCATCTTAGCGTCTACCTGCGGGACATAACGGGTCGACGCCGTCGACGGACATCGAGCGGATCGTATAGTTTCGTTCGTAGCTTCTCCGCCGTAATTCTTCTATCGCTGTATAACCAAGTACGCGCCATAGAGCGACGATATTTTCGTCCGTGAACGATATTTTCGTGAGTGAATGGACGGAGATGCGATAACGGCAGAGCCTGTGAAGGGGGTGGAGGGGGCCTGTGAGGCATCGGGGGCGAGGCGACCGTGGGTTGAGTAAAATGTTATTCCTTCACTGTCGCTGTCCCGTGGCGGTCTCCGTCACTTTCTTAAGCGCGATTCGAGCTCCGGCGCTATTTCGTAATTTCGGAGTTTGATCGGAGTTCGATCTCCGGCATAGGGAAGAAATATTACGTCGCGAACGTCGCTTGGTCGCGTCTCTTTTATTCGTAATACTGCTTACACGATTTTTCGCGAATTGATACATGGCGAACACACACCACCGTGCCTCGTCACAGTCTACCCATCACTCGTGTTGCCGAGAAGCCGCGGCCTCGGCCTCGACATTTGTGATCTGTTCTTGCTGTGAAATATATTTCATCAATAATGCCGAATATTTTCAACAAATCGTCTTTATAGCAAAAGAGAAAGCAGTTGCCGAAAAATTCCCCGCGAAACAATATTCTCTTATCGATCCAACGTTATTCTGTTTTCCAACACGCGCATCGATCTTTTTTCTTTATTTCTCTTATCGCGAGAGTATCCGCCAATCACGCGAAGATAAAAACTCCGAACTATAACAATAAGATGAATAATCTCTCCATGACGATGAGCCCGGTTTCCGTTTTCGTAGGAAGAAACTCGATATTTAAAAAGTGGTTGTTTACAGGACGCGCGATTTCCATAAATTCTCGCGGCGTGTATATCGAACGTGCGTCGTAACAAAAAGTTAGTCGAAGTACACGGGGCACGTTTTCAACGTTGCCTCCGTGACGCCTATATTGCTGTCATAAATCTAACAAGGCGGCCCGACATTAACCCCCCGACCGCCGCCTATACTTCCGACCGGCACCGGCTTGACCTCCACATCCGATAAAATAGCCGTCTATACGCTCCCTGGTATTATTTGCGCTTATTTAATGAACCGCCAGAATCACACACACACACACACACACACACACACACCGGAGGCACCGCGCACCGCGAAACGTTCCGCGAATTGCCTGTTGAAAACAAACGCAGAAACTCGATTTGTAAATCCTTCTCTATAAATACGTCGCGTCGCGATTTCAGTCTCTCCGTTTGTTCGTCCGCCACGAGACTCTCCTGCAGCAGAAACAATAGTTGCGAAATACATTTCTTTCCGCGTCACGCCACGTCCACAGGGGATGCTGCGTTATATATTTTGTATTTCTACGATTATATATATGTAAATTCAAAAATCTAACCTAAGTGGTAGCTTTATATCTTTTTCACAAAATTATATTATCTAACTTAACTCAAGTGACATGTATTTCAAAAAAAAAGATGTGAAATCTTTATTTTCTTCTTCACAAAATTATATTACCTAACTTAACACTCAACTGACATGTATTTCAAAAAAAGATGTGAAATCTTTAAATTAAATTGCGCCAATTGTAAAGAGAATATGTATATTGCTTTGAAAGATAATTGTTATGCAACTACTTTAAATTTAAGAAATAAAACTCAAGTGGTATCTTCGTATTCCTATTCAAGGGTCTTTCTATTCTAAACCCAAGTGTGATAATAGCTTCTTAATTCTCTTTAATAAATTTTTAATATTATAAATCATTTTAATTACAAAGAATTAAAGAAGTAACAATACAAAATAAAAATATAGTTAAAACAAAATAAATAAATTTTTTTTGTAAAAGAACTTGGCGCTGCTCTTTTACTCCTGTCGCATTCTTCCCTAAATTATGTTTATTGTTTTTTATTTAATCAAAAACCTTAGTACTAATGTTTAAATTTTAATGTTTAAATTTCAAAGTTTAGCAGCGCCAAGTTTTTTTACAAGAAAAATTCATATATTTTGTTTTAATTAAATATTTTTATTTTGTACTGTTACTTCTTTAATTCTTTGTAATTAAAATGATTCTTTGTAATATTAAAAATTTGCTAAAGAGAATTAAGAAGCTAATTATCACTTGGGTTTAGAATAGGAAGACCCTTGAATAGGAATACGAAGATACCAATTGGGTTTTATTTTTTTAAAGTAGTTGCATAACATTTCAATCATCTTTCAAAGCAATATACATATTTTCTTTACAATTAGCGCAATTTAATTTAAAAATTTCACATCTTTTTTTGAAATACATGTCACTTGAGAAGTTAGGTAATATAATTTTTTGAAGAAGAAAATAAAGATTTCACATCTTTTTTTTGAAATACATGTGACTTGGAGTTAAGTTAGATAATATAATTTTGTGAAAAAGATATAAAGCTACCACTTAGGTTAGATTTTTGAATTTACAATATACATTGCGTGTACTTGGCACTTTTTTTACTTTTTTTGAAAAATGTAATTTTGTACTGATATCACCTATTTTGTAGTGTTAAGCAAGGATCTGCAAAACATTTTTATTTTTTATTTTTTAATTATTTACAATTAGCAATAACAACAAATACATAAAAATTAATAATATTTAAGTAAAAGTAAATTATACATTTTTCACAAAAATTGATGGAACACTAAATTTATCTTTAAAATTTGTTAAAAATGAATAAAATTAAATTTCAAGCTTAAAACCTCTATTTTCGAAAGGTTACTATTATTCGTCCAATTTTTATTATGTCTAGACATAATTTTAATTTAGCGCGCTTCGTAGTTTTCGGTGTCTAGGTGTAATAATACGTTGAATTCGATGTTTAGGTGTTCCACGTTGCCGATGACGAGGTCCACATAGTGCGCTCCGTATATAGTTTTTGGTGTCTACGTGTATCAATACCTCGAATTCGATATCTACGTGTCTTACATTCAGATTCAAAGCTATTAATACACGTAGACACCAAAAACTACGAAGCGCATTATGTGAACCTCGGCATCGGCAACCTGGGACACGTAGACATCGAATTCGAAGTATTATTACACCTAGACACCAAAAACTACGAAGCGCGCTATCTGGACCTTGTCATCAGCAACCTGAGACACCTAGACATCAATTTCAAGGTATTATATAATACACGTAGACACCGAAAACTACGGAGCGCACTATGTGGATCTCGTCATCGGCAACCTGGGACACGTAGACATCGAATTCAACGTATTATTACACCTGGACACCGAAAACTATGAAGCGCACTATCTGGACCTCGTCATCGGCAACCTGGGATACCTAGACATCGAATTCAAGCTTGATTCATAAGAATCAATATATATTATATATATATATATATACCTAATTTACCTAAATAGAAATCTTCCTCCTGACCGATAAGTCTATCGACCTTTAATTTACCTACTAGATTGATCGAAATACGCGCGCGATATCGAAACTGGCGATACCTGCGTCGCCAGCGTCGAAAAAGTGAAAGTGACATTTCTCTGATAATCATAATAATAATATAAATCAGCTTAGTAGAAGTATCTTAATAAAAAATTTTCACATTTAGACTTTGCAATATCTCCGCTCGTAGGGCACGTAGCGAAATATTATAAGAGAAACCCCCCCTTAATTGGATCTCAAGCTATCGATCAAGCCTACTTAGAACTTGATCCGTTCACTCGTTATCGAGATCTCAACATCTCGGGTACTCGCAACCCGTCGCGTCGCGTAAAAGAGTCACGGTCGATCTCGCTCCGCGTATACTTGGCACGAGACACTACCGTGTCTCTTGATTATTTATGAAAAATGGAAATGGCCCGAATTAAACTCGTTGCTGCATACGATACGCTACGATGCGCTTGTATACGATGCGTGCCGCATATTATATTTCGCGAAATGTACAACTGTAACTAGCCGTAAATATGCATTTACGTGCGTAAACGCCATGCATTAAGGCAAACGTATATGAATGGATTGTTTTTGATATTATATTTTTTCCCCTGTTTTTACAGATATTTTAAAATTCCATTGGCACTGTGTAACGTTAAACATAATAATTACCCCAGATTCACATTCGCATCACAATGCAACCATTGCGTTGCTGCCGGCTAAATCGAAAAGTTAACGCTTGAACGCTACTCAAATCAGGACCCAGACCATCAACCGTGTTGGAAAATAGCTCCGTTTCAATCAGCATCCTCAATAAATATTCGTGTTATTATTTAACGGCTGCGAAAATGTGCCACGTCAGCAATGGAGATTTTTACGGCACGATCGAATGTTCACCGCAATAAAAACGACGTACGAGCTCCCATGCGCGGAAAATGCCGGAAATATTGTTCATATCGATTTAATAAAACGCCCGCGTTGTGGTGCACGGTGGAAATGACGGTGTTCTGCTCGCGAGGAGCAAGAAGAGAGAATATTCTAGACGAAATTTCCTTCCTTCTGTTGTCTCATGATCGAGGATACGATGCGAAAACCGCTACGACCTCCCCGGCTCTTGCCAAGGTTTTCTTCTCTCGCGAAAACAGATTCTTATATTTAATTGACGCTCTCGTGTGTACATCGCGAAACGCATTGCTGTCATGTCGCATGTTTGACGGAAAAACGCCGCGTACCTCGTTGGAGAAAGCAATCGTTTGCGTGCCGTTTTTCCTCTCGATTTTCCATCGGTGTGATGGCGCTGGCGAGCGAGCGAGCGAACCATCGAGTTTCGAGAAATAAATCTTGATGTTGCTGAGATTCGTCGTGGACCAGTGGAGTGGAAAATTGGACGTCACCGTGTTTGGCTCATGCCAACATTTCTTACTTTTAATATTCAATAAACAAGGAATTTGTACCCTGTCGCGGGATATTATTTTCGCGCGACTTCCGCCGCGTTCATTTCGCGTAGGACTTCCGGAAGTCGGTGAATTTCGCCCGACGTTTACATCGATAATGTAAATTTTCCCTACAAACTTTTAAGGCTTTAAATTATTAATACTTCCCCGCGTCGCAAGAAAAGAAAATTGTATTATATAATTCTGAATAAATAAATAAATATGTATATTTTTAAAAAAGTTTAATAAACAAAAGAAGCATTTTGCAGATATAAACAAAATTCGTATGTTATTTAAGGCTCCTGGTCCCTGAGCCGAGAACTCCGCGTTGACGGTGGCGCCGTACCATCGCGGCAGAAATAAGAACTCTCTCCTGCTCTCTCCTCTCACTCTCTCCAATGGAGAATTCTGTCTTGTGACATGTTGACAACCTATTTTGTTGTGCGTGCTATTTCTTTATTATTCGCTCTGTGCTTGTGCTCTAACGTTTAACGTATTTGTGAAAGTCGTAAAATTGGCCGAAAAGTAAGATTTGCATGCGGAAGGAACGTTTTCACCTCTTTTCGATAGGCGTTAAACAGCTGTTTTTTCCGTATGTTTGGGCTTTGTTTTATGGCTGTTTGTTTATTGTCGAGGGAAAAGGGTAGTTTTTGGCCAATTTTGGAAGTGTTCTGAAACGATCTATAGTGATGTTTTATTGAAATGTCTTTTTATTTGAAAATGGCATGCACAACAAAATTGGGTGTTTTCCTCGCCTCGATAGTAAGAATCCAATATAGCCGCGGTGACTACCCAGGAGCTATAATCTTTCGAGTTATAGCCCAGTATATGCGCACTAGGTAAAGGTACGATCTAGTTGTCGACCTGTTTATTCATCCCTAAGACAATGGTACAATAACGCCGCGTTAAAACACACGCTACCACAACAGATTCGAAGTGGTATTACGCCGGGCCGATGTGTCTTCATAATGGCGACAATATGAGCGACTATTATTTGCAAAAGTTGCAGTGTAACGTTACAGGTAACGTTACGGTAGTGAACCACTGTGCATTTCCTATGCATTCGTGAAAAAGTAAAATACATGGTTGGCGACACGGTAACGAACTCGAACGGGAGCATTTTATTAAGATATACGTGTAAAATGCGTAATACTCGCTTAAAAAGAACATTAAAATAACCGTTGTGCGATGACAATATTATTATGTATTATATGTGTATATTGTATAATAGTATTATAATAATAGTATAAGCGTTGAGCGTTATTGTCTTGCGAGTCCATCGTTAATGGCGTTTCTCTGACTGGACGTTTTTTATTTCTGTTACAGAGTCATGACAGCTGGCAGGGACACGATAGTGACCAGGTGAGCGCTCGATGCTCGATGCTTGGAAAACGCTTGCGAAAGTACAATTTGCATTAACACACACCAGCCTCGCTCTTCCCTGAAGACTTTCCTTTCTGTCGCTTCCTTTTTCGTACGCTCCACTCCGCACATTTGGTCCGCTACTTTCGGAAAGGCATGCTGACTCTGTGAGATCCTTTCGCAATTTGCATGTTGATGTGCTAGCTTCGCGTAGAAACGCCACGTTCGTTCGTTCGTTCGTTCACCGGGACTCCGTATGTTGTACGAAATTTTCTGGGCAGCGATAGAATCAGTGGAATACAAATTGCACGCTCTTACAATACGGCTCCCTAATCTTCTCTCGTCCTCATCGTGATTTTCGTAAGCTTTTTTGCGACACGCTTGCGATAAATATGTTCATTTTTACCAAAGTTTTTAACGTAAAAAAATCTCGTGTTCTTCAGTGTGTGTTTCGATATTGAGTTAAGAGTGCAGTTTTTTTTCCATGCATTATATTTAGATGAAAGTGCGCATCAAAAGTATGCAGCATTTTTTGTTTTTGAAATAAGATTTAATCGGTTTGTGTCCGAACTTACATGTGAAGAGCTTCTTTAACTTCGCTAGAAATCTTAGAAAGTAAAAAAAATGCGAATCTTACTTTATGTCCGTCATATAGTCATGATTTTCTATTTCTCGTTTTCTAAGACTAACAATAAGTAATTAAGATCGAAACAAATAATTTACATTACGAGTAATCGATGTGCGCGAGTAACTAAAACTGGTTCTAGCTAAAGATGTGTGGGGAGGAAAAGCGATTTGCACGGCAACGATGTATGCTGCAGGGCTCTTGCATCGTCGTCTGGTTACCTACATAGTTATAACGTGCGCGCTATATCGCGCACCGTTATTGTGGACGCAGATGTTTAATGACGTTTATGCCGGCGCAGCGACGAGCGCGGCGCCGGCGTGGCAGTGCGGCTTGCGAAAATATTTGTCGGATTGAGAGAAAGAGAGAGAGAACGTCACGTCACGCGGTCTGACGATCGATTCTTGATCGCGCCGTGTGCTACCGTCGCAACTGCTGTTGACACTTTCCCGCCCTTGCGGAGTTTCCCCGTACAATGCGCTTGCAAATGGATGCAGATTAATTAATTCCTTACTGTATGCACCGTATCTGACGCGCGATTGCTTGATTAAACGCAATAACGGTCTGCTGCTCGACGCGAGATAATTTAAGGGCAGGAAACGCACGAGAAAATTGATCACTATCGTGATTTTTCGTATGCAGGCTGGTTGATATATCTTTATTCAGCTTTCAGCCGGACAGGAAAGGAAGGAAATTTGAAAATATTTTAATAAATATTTTAAATATACACAGAAAAAAGAAGGGTCAAATCAACACTGATATACTTGTGCGTGTGTGCGTGCGTGTGCGTGCGCGCGCGCGCGCGTGTGTGTGTGTGTGTGTGTGTGCAAGATTATATAATTTTCTTACAAAAAGTTCAACTTTTTATTTCAACTTTTTTTCTTGGTTAAACCATATAAAACTTCGTTTAATTGCGTATATTCTTGCGTATATACAAGTATACAAGTGTTGTTTTCACACTTCTTTTTTTTCTGTGTAGTAAATAACAGAGCTCATACTTTGGAACATAAAGGAAGAAAAATCTTCAATTTCTTTTTATATCCTATATTATAGGTTCTATCATTTAATATTAATTTCTTATCGTAATGTAACATAAAAGTCCGTAGATGGGTCGCTGGAGCGTATCAGATGCATTGCGTCTATGAGGTATCCCCCTGATAATCCAATGTAGTCCGCGAAACACTCTCCGAGAGGAATCTGACAATGAGAGTAGACGAGACACTTAACAATGGCGCGGCGTTGAATGTGATTTAGTGTGGCGTCTCATCGGATCTATCTCGGTGCCTATGCCGTATCTCATGCTGCAGCTGTTGCTTCTCTCCGACACCGAGGGCACTTAGAACGCTATTGCGATTGTCGTACGTCAAATTTGTTGCTTGTTCTCGCAGGCTTTCCACCGCTCCAGTTTCTGGAGCTTTAATAAGCAATTAACAAGTTTGCCATACGAATGCGTGGTGTAGACACACACGACAATTTGTTCCGGAATGATCTCACAATCAGTTTGAAAGAGCAAAACGTATCTGTAATGCTGCAATAAAGGGAGTAATGCTAATTTCCTATACACGATAAGCTTAACGTATAGAGACTTTTAAATATCAGTGTTAATATTTAATACAATTATAATAGATCTAATTGTGAAAATTAGATATGCAAGATGAAAAATAAAGAATAATCATTTGAAAGTCGTGTTTCAAATAAAAATTTTTCACGCGTTCGCAACAAATGCGGTACGTAAAATTGTGTCTCGCTTGATAAGTTCTCTTGCTGTAGGCACTTTAGTGAGCCCTGTGTTGTTTTTCAATGACCTCTTCGAACCTCTAAGAAGAGAGATAGCACTCCGGCCGCTTTCTTGCTTCGGATGTCTACAATACGCATCATCCACCACGTCATCCGGTATACTCCCTTCGCGAGATTCTATTCTCTCTCCGGAAGCACAAAGCGCATCGCCCAACGTCCTTTGTTGTCGCGCGTCGACTTCATCCCTTTTCGCCTCTCTCCGGTGAATCTCGCTTACACTCTCTCTTTCTCTCTTTCTGTGCTCTTAACACATCCTCTCCGCTTTGTGGAAGGTCTCTCAAAGGGCCTGGTCTTTTCTTCCGAGTTCTCTTTGTTTTACCCGCGCGAACGCAGCTTTTTCTCTCGAATCCCAATCGCCTTGTCACGGTCTAACTACCACTGGTAAACTCCGAAGCTCATTGCCGGAAAGTCTCGGTGCGGTAGGCAGCGACGATTCAACGATAAACGGAATTTTAGATTTATTTATTTACGCGATTGCGCGAGACGGGACTTTTGTTGACGTAAGCTCCAATTTTGCGGGACATTATGCGAATTGGTCTTGCTCATTCGGGAAACTACTTTCTTCGCCTTCCTGGTAACATTTCCGCAATACACTCCTTAAAGTTGGATAGGGTTGCACACCCCTTACACTGGGGACTCCATGGCTTGACCTCGGGCTTGACGATAATTTTTTCTTCTTTTTATGATTCTCTTTTGTTTCTTTCTTTCACTTTGTTTTTGTTCTTTTTCATTTTCCTACATTTTTTACGAGAAGCATTCAGGTTACAAAAAGGATCGAGCTCCTCGCTTAAGTTCCTGTTTTGGTTCTTTTTTTTTTATTATCAGGACCGTGAGGGATCCTGGCGGGACCATCGGGACCAGGCGGAGTGCACGAATCTCTACAAAAAACAAAAGAGAACGAGACACCGTCCGCAGCACACGTGCTAATTACGACGTCACGCGATCTCTCTGGAAAATCGCGGTGTTCTTGTTTCAAAAAATAAATGGCAAACAAAGCGAGACTCTGCTCCTCTGATATGTTACATCGACATCTCCCTGTTTTTCCTTTTTTAGACAACTGCTTTCTCAAGTGTATTCGATAAAAATTGTGTAAATTGCAGTATGCTCTACAATTGACGCTTTATTTTGCAATTTACTTGCTATTAATTGTTTGGCAAATATAATATTCGAGAAATATAGAAATATGCATACATTAATTAGTAAACATATTAATTAGGAGCATAAAAGATGTCTTAATTACATCATATTGTTAACTATGTCTTTGAATTTTCCTTTCTTTTTTTCCTTCCATTTCTCCACTTATTATCACAATTTTTTCAGATTATATTTTAACATTATGATAGGTACCTATCGTGATTTTTTCTTTTTGGAGGCAACGAGATTTGCGGTCGCTCCTGTAATCTACCATCGCAATTTCACAACAACACATCAACAAGACGAAAGAAAATCGATATACATTGTCGCTTCTGCACTTTCGCCCGTGAAATCGCTTCAAACCGTCTGTAATTAAACAAGACGCATTAATTAAACGTTAGTGTCACTACGTAGGCGAAGGTGTTATTGCATTTCCAGCGTTGCGCGAAACTTCGCGGTATAGTAGGGGAGCTAGCTCCATTTTTTCGTGATTATTTCGGTACTCATGAAACTTTTTGTGGTGATTCAGAATGTTATTCAATGATCAAAGCTCTGGGGACTGACAAAAAAGTGGGTCACTTTGGATAATATAGCCACTCACTTGTGCAAAAAAATTTTTTTTTTCAAGTCGAGTATGTCAGTCATTTTGCACCATAATTCTTTGATATATTCTATGACTATTTGCAAATTGACTGACAAAAAAGTGGATCGCTTGTGGGTGTAGGGCTGCCCAAAAATGACATTTTTTTCAAGTCATTTTGGTATGTCAGTCATTTTGCAGCATAATTCTTTGATATATTCTATGACTATTAGCATAATTGACTGACAAAAAAGTGGGTCTCAAAACCCTCATAAAATATTGTAAATTCCACAGTTTGCGACTTATGAATTTTTTTCTTCTTTGAATTCACCATTGATGGTCATCAGAACTTATTTTAATTCTTATTGTCTTTTCATTACTCAAATAAATAATTAAAAGTACATCGTAAACTGAAGCCAATATCTTTTTTTATTTAATTTCAGCTACAAAAAGCCAAGAAATGGACTTGGTTTACAATATGCCTTATACACACTCATACCAACTTTTTTAACTTAACGCGTGCAACTATTAATTCATTATTCCGTACTTTCTTAAATTTCTTTTAGAAAAACCATCCCTTAGCCCTAAACGACTAAAACCATTATTTGCACGTTAAACTCTCAACCTAAACTCAAAAATATTTGAATCTAGTCCGCTTCAGCAGTAGGCCAAGAAACGGACATTATTCACCTATACACACACACATACATACCTTCATACAACAACGCGCAACAACTAATATTATAATATTTCATATATTTCTAAATGCTTCTCAAATCTCCTTTAATCCAGGAAGAACAAATTATCTCGCTTTATCTCTAAAATAATTTCTTGCAACCTAAAACTTATAAAACTTGAATTCTATGCATTCTCTCTATAAACCTTATACTCCAGAACCTATCATATACTTTAAACTCATATCTTCCATAACTTCTGCGTGCGAAACTCAAAGCCTAATCTTAAAACTACAAAACATAATTCTCTCTCTTTTCATTTATCCCTACCTTTACCTTAATATTACAACCATTATCCTATTTTCCAAACACATATTGACAAAACCCTTACACTCAAATATTTACATACACTTACATATAATAAACTCGACTAATAACAAATCTCTTGCTTCCTAACTAATACTTTCCTATGTCTCCCTACCGAACTCATCACACCTCCCTATATGCCCCTCCCTCCTCTTCTTTTTTTTCTCTTTCAATATCATCTTCCTAATCTTAATCTCTATTTGATCTTTTGAGTTCATTCTTAGTTTAACTCAAAAAACTTCTGTGCCCTTGAATCGCTCCATTCCTCTTCCTTATTTGCCAAATTTCTCAGCACTGCTCCTCTCCTCTCTTACTAAATTGTCTCCCAGCTCTTCTTCTCTCGTTCCCTCCGAAGCAACATTTATTTTCTCCGCGCGCGTTCGCGCGTTCTCTAGTTATCTTCCCGTACCTCCTATCTGCCGTTGCATAACCAATTTACCTGTATTCGCATCCGTGCCCTCCAAAGATTCTAATATTTCCAGAAAACTGCGGCGTCTATTCTTAAACTGTAACGTTCATACCTCTTTCCACATTTTCTTCCTCTTCCTCTTCTCACCAAGCCTTGTGTCCTCATTTACTCCCTTTCCTATTTCCATCTTCATTTACCTTTTCTTTCCTTCCACGCAGATGTTTCGTCAATCCTTGTTCCAGGATTACGCCAATCGCTTTTCTTCACCTTTCTTCTGTTCATCTTCTCTCTTCTTCATCATTGGCTTCCTTCCTCAGTTATTTAACTTCTTTTACTTCCCTTTCCTAGAACCTCTGAATCCGCCAATCCTTGTGTCCTAGCTTTATTTCACCTTTCTTCTTTTCCTTTCCATTAACCCGGAACTCGAGAGTTTTTACAACTACTTTTTTCTTCTTTCTTCTTCACCTTTAATCCTCCCTTGTTTGGTATAACCTCTTATATAACAGCGCTTCTTTCACCTACCTCTTGTCTTCTCTTGTCTTCTTCCCTTTTCCTCTTCTTCCTCTTCTTAATCTTGATCCTATATTTCCCAATTTAAAATTTACATGTGTTCTGAGTTCGAGACCTGTCATCACATTAACTATCTTCTTAACCTATGCTTAATTTACGACCGAAGGCTCCTTAGCTAATCACTTATCATACAATCTTCTTTACAATCATCGATCGAAACCTTTACCTACATTACCTTTACCGCCTTTTCCGCCTAACTGACTCGTCACCATAACCTCATCCTACCACGTTCGCTAAACACTTCTATACTACTTTTCTCTACTTGCATCCTACTATCTCCCTTCATTCTCATCGCATCCCCTATTTACACCCTATCTTTCCATTATCCCTACTTGCCACATACTAATCTTTAAACCCAGAAACAAAGCTAAAATCGCACAACGCACTTTCACCGCTACCATTCACACACGCGCCATCTAACCAAGTCCAACAGAAACTGTAATGAAAAATAGCATTAAAACATCATCATAAAAAATAAATAAAAAACCTAGGAATTTTTTTCTTTTTCTTCTTTATCACAATCATTTAAATCATCTTCATCCTCAGAAAGGTCGTCACTCGATTCTGTAACATTATTTAAAAATCATAATATAATTGTTTGACTACTGATTCTTTTCTCTTTTGAAGAAAAAAAATCACGCATACCTAGTTCACCTTCCTCATTGCTATCGTCTGACGGAAATGGCTGGATAGAAAATAATGGAAAATGGCTGGATAGAAAATAATGGAAAATATGAATTTGTCTGGTTTGAAGGCAATCAGCTTCCAACACTTATCAACGACATCGTTATTCAGCCGTCAGACGATAGCAATGAGGAAGGTGAACTAGGTATGCGTGATTTTTTTTCTTCAAAAGAGAAAAGAATCAGTAGTCAAACAATTATATTATGATTTTTAAATAATGTTACAGAATCGAGTAACGACCTTTCTGAGGATGAAGATGATTTAAATAATTGTGATAAAGAAGAAGAAAAAGATTCCTAGGTTTTTTATTTATTTTTTATGATGATGTTTTAATGCTATTTTTCTTTACAGTTTCTGTTTTGATTATATAATAAATGACCATAAAAAAAGATATTGGCTTCAGTTTACGATGTACTTTTAATTATTTATTTGAGTAATGAAAAGACAATAAGAATTAAAATAAGTTCTGATGACTATCAATGGTGAATTCAAAGAAGAAAAAAATTTATAAGTCGCAAACTGTGGAATTTACAATATTTTATGAGGGTTTTGAGACCCACTTTTTTGTCAGTCAATTATGCTAATAGTCATAGAATATATCAAAGAATTATGCTGCAAAATGACTGACATACCAAAATGACTTGAAAAAAATGTCACTTTTGGGCAGCCCTACACCCACAAGCGACCCACTTTTTTGTCAGTCAATTTGCAAATAGTCATAGAATATATCAAAGAATTATGGTGCAAAATGACTGACATACCGAAATGACTTGAAAAAAAAAATTTTTTTGCACAAGTGAGTGGCTATATCATCCAAAGCGACCCACTTTTTTGTCAGACCCCGGAGCTTTGATCATTGAATAACATTCTGAATCACCACAAAAAGTTTCATGAGTACCGAAATAATCACGAAAAAATGGAGCTAGCTCCCCTACTAGTATATGAATAATGCATGCGCATCGTCGCTTGTCAAAGTAAACGTCGCGATTTTAGTAGCGTGATGCGCTTTGTCAATTTGTGTAAATGTGCGTGTTCTATGATTAATTACGAATTTCGAATCAACTCGCGCCGCACGCCAGCGTTACACATTTTGGCTCACGCCCGGTAGAATCGATCGTTGCACTTTTATCGACTGAGCGCACATGAATGGATCATAGATCCTTACAGGTGTCACCTGCAGCTTTGTTCGACAGCGTTATTCTTCTTTTCATGCAACGTGCCGAACTCGATGGATATTAAAGAATAATTTTAAACTGACGACAGAATTTCTTTATAAATCCTGTAAATAGAACGAACTTTGTGGAGTTGTAAACTTAAAAAAAAATGTTATAGTAATAAAATATATAAGGAGGAAATATAATAAAACTCATAAAAAGACTCAAGTGCTTTACGAGATACATTGTTAAGTTTAGGATTAAAGAAAGAAAAACATTAAATGCAAAATTTAATACAAAATATTATGTGCTCGAGCCCTTTTATTTAAACTGCAAATTGTAGATAAATATCAGCCAATATTCTCACGCCGTTCCCGCTGTTACCTCAAGCGCGGAGCGCTTCGAATATATTACTTTAACATTGCTGTCAAAAATATTTTCATTATACGGTGCGTTTCATTGTGCTTTTCGTTTTGTTTTTTTTGTACGATTAATTTAAAAAAAAAGCTGAAACGTCCTGAAACCTTGCGAGAGATTTTGGAGGCAATTTCGCGCAGCTGCGATATGAAATTCGGTCAGAGGTCACCGGACACAACCCTTTCACCTTAATTGGCCGGACACAACGCAGCGTCCCGTCCTCAATTTCGTGTCGTCCGCTATATGCGACATGGGCTACTCTCGTTCCTGAATTTCCCGCTGATCAACGAAATTTCCTCCGTGAGGAGATCGGACCTCAAAGGTTCGCTCAAACGATCCTTCCGCAACAACAACGTGATAACGTGAACTCGTCTCGATGCAACATACTCTATGATCGAAGGCGAGTTCCGCCGTTATATCGGAATGCAAATTGCAATCCGAATTAAGCGCGCCATTGTTCCGCGATATGCCGCCTGTTACATCACACATCCTCCCCCTCCTCTTTGCTAGATTTTGCGTAAATTGGGATATTCCACATTATTAACGTATAGAACCGTATATTGTACGAGGTATATTTAAACTTATTTAAAAAATGATATACTTGAAAAATCTTTGCAACCCATTTTTAATACATTGCCGACATTTTCTGTGTCCTTGGTTTAAATCACTAATTCATATTATCTCTCTCTTCAATTCGAAGATTGGATAATCATACAATAAAAAAAAAGATAAAATATGTGACATCTATAATAATTTTTTTATCTTGATTTTTTTATTATTTTTATCTTATTTTCTTGGCTGTAAATCATTAATACATGTTTTTTACTGATATATTATTAAAAATAAAATTAAATAATTATAGCAAAAAAAAGAATAATATATGACATGGCGTAATCGCGTTTGGATTTTTTATTCATCGCTGTCATGTCCATGTCCGCGAAAAAAATACGGCACTCGCACGCGTCAGCGGGCTCGCAGAATTTGAATGCCCTGTGACCCTGTAAAAAACTGGTTCCTGCTATTGACGATATACATCAGCTAGTCGACTGTCGACTCGCGAAACACGAGTCCTATCTGTATTTTTTTTCGAGTTATGGCGATTAGTATGATCACGAATCATACCAATCGCGTATTAATGTACTCTTGTTCGCGATAAACAGCCTAAGGGAGTCAGTAAATTTTGCACGCATTTACCTACGTTCCACTGCAAACACACAGCTCGGCACAGAATTTCGATACGTTTACCGTGTCGAAATCCACCCCACGCCACGGTGCGACAAGTCGAACGCGGATAAAAGCGACCGATATAATAGAGAAAGTGGATTCGCTCAATCGGATAAAAGCTCGCGATAAAAGCTTCATCCGACCCTGAACCGGTACCGTGCCCTTGTGGTTGTGCAACACGGTACTGCCGCTTGCTTTCGCGCGCGCAAAAGGAAAAAAAAAGAGAAGAGAATGAGAGCCGGCTGACAGGAACGAAACGCGGAATTCAGTGTTACGACGATCGCGGGAATTCGTGCATTGAATTTCGCGTGCAAAAAGTCACGATTCGCAGAAGCGCGCAATGCCTGACGAAACCGAAGCGTAAAACCGTCCTGTTGGTCGGTCGTTCGCTCGCTCGCTCGTTCTCTCACGATCGACCTCGCACGAACCTGAAGTCATGCTCTACGTTTTCAGCATGGTATATAACTCTTTCGACTCTTGTCTCGCGCGTGTACTACACGACGAGCTAGAATCACCAGGAACGAATAAAGTCGCGCTACTCAAAACCTCTGCATTTTTAGAATTATTGTATAAAATTATCTAAGATGGAAAATCAAGTGGAAAATCTATGTAAAATTTCCTGAAACAGCAACATTGGTTCGAGCTTGCCGGTTAGAGATTGTTAAGGATGCATATACCATCGATTCTTCGTGAAAAATTTGTCAAAGGAATCTCCGCTTCAAAATTAAATTTGAAAAGTAATGGTAGAAGAAATTAAACGTAATGCTAAATAATATTCTATTTGGATGAAACGATAAGCAGTAGAAATGAGAAGCTTTCTGCAGCGAAGCGTCGAGAAATCAATCAATAAAAATGTGAGGGATAGAGATAAAGAGATAAGAGGCGAGAGAGATTAAAAGAATACTGTAATTTATATTTCCAGAGGTACGACCACCCGCGTATTATTTCAAAAAGAAACAAGGGTCTAGGTGTTCTGACTCATCCGTCACGCATATGTTTCCGCCCACTATTATATCTCTCAATAATCTCGTTTAATAGACCCACTGTCACATAAGAGGTGCAAATATAAGTTATGGATAATTATCGCATATAAAAATTATATTTTATTACAGTGCAACAATTTCTCTTTCTGCTCTTGTTCCATCTGCAACACTCTAATTCGCTTATCTCAGGATTAATAAAGATATTTTATTCAACTGGTCATCTATTAATCATAATCGTCACGACATTTTGACCATGAGTTTTGGTCTTTTTCAATCGATAGCTTTGATATCAATATAAATAAGCATTTTTTCTTTAAATCACTAAAGAATCTATCTCAGGATTAGTTAATTTTTCTACTGTCTAACACAAGAAATTCCGCGAAGCAATTAACTATATATTTAAAGCATTGTACAATCGGTCGAGCTTGTACAGGAAGCTTTGAGCTTCCAATATATATATATCTTTCCGCGAACAATTCGCGGATAAATTTTACACTCGCGCGACGCGGGGCGCCGATGCTCGCGTCGACGGTCTTGCGGTAGGATCACGGTTTCCGCTGATCGTGCAGGTTCGCGCGTCTCCGCCGACGTTCGGCGCACACCCGTGCGTGCAGCGCGGAGAGCTTCACGCTTCACGCCGGTGTACGGTCGGCCGGTGACGTCAGCGTCAGCAGCGAAGAGGCCCGTGGCCCGTCCCACCGCAAGCGGCCGACTTCGAGTACGCGATCGACGAACGAGCGTACCGCCGCGGCCGCGGACGTTCCTCCGCTCCGAAAAAGAAACCGCCGTTTCGAGCACGCCCGCGGAGTCGGCAGTCGCGTTCGCGTCGTCGATTTCATCTCGTCGCGCGTGCCGGTGCGAGAATCACGAGTGTGTGTGCGCGCGCGCGCGCGCGCGTGCTCTGCGGTGCGGTGACGCGAAACCGCTTGTATTCGCCGCTGCGACTCCGCCACGCCAGTGTCGAAGGTGTCGAGACAGAAACAAAGAGGGAAGGAAAGGCAGCGAGAGAAAGATAGAGGAGAAAGTAGCGCGTCCAACCTAACCTCTACCGACCGGCAGTGATCTCTGAGCGCTCGCGCGTACGCTTGGCGTGGCCGCGTAATCGCCGATCTTCCCTCCGCCGTTTCCCACGCGTCTGGCGAAGTGTAACGCCTTTCGAATCACGCGTCAGAATAACGCAATCGCGCGAGTCACGAAGAGAGAAAGAGAGACAGATAGAGGAAGAAAGATAAAGGGGAGGACACGCGGCAAAAGGAGGTGCACGGCGGGACAAGGACGCTCGCGTTCTGTTTACGCGCCTTGCGCGGCTCCGACAGTCTCGCTCGCGGTTTTAGCGAGCATCGCGTCGCGTTGCGTCGCGTCGTATCGTATCGTATCGTGCCGTGCGAATCATACGGAATCGCCGAAGTATAACGCGTCGGGGACTCGGTGCAACCTGTTTACAGTGCGCGCGCGCGCGCGCGTGTTGCGTGTGTATGTGCATCGCTACGTACACCTGTGTGCGCGGCGTGCTTGCGTGTGTGTGGCCGGTGCGCGCGTGTGCTCGCCGCCGTGGAATGCGAGACTCGCGTGTGCATCAGGGACGGCTCGACGTTCCTCCGCCGTCGTGACGCCGCGTCGTCTCACGTCGTCGTCGAAAGATCGTCCGAGGAAAGCAGGTCTCTCAGGTAGAACGTGGAAAATCGACGACGGCTATGCCCGTTCGGATTTACGATTTTACGAAAGACACGCGGAAAATGAGTATTTCCGCATTATTTTTCGTTATTTATATTTATTGTACTTTTCGGAGCGTTAAATTTTAATTCTTCGAAAAAAGATCGTAATGTACGGGGCGGTAGATTTTCCGTCAAAAGTTGATTTAATTCGCTCCGCATATTTCTCGTGGGAACTACATGTTCCTTTTAACCGTCGGCCGACGTGTACAAATTATCGTAAATGCAGCCCCGGCGTAGATTACGTAGACGACGCGTAATGCACGTTGATAATATTCATAATTGTCGCTTGCCGGCGCTTAACGTTCCGTAAAGTTAGCAAATTGGGATGAATTCTATGTAATTTCCTTAGCCTTTCTGTGCTCTGTGTGTGCACTTAGAAAGTTGATTTAATTCGGTGAAATCCCTTTCTTTCGTAGGGCGTGTACTCCATGCAGAACTACGCTTTTATTTTAAGAGGAAAATGTCATTGTTGAGGAAGAGAGAGAGAGAGAGAGAGAGAGAGAGAGAGAGAGAGAGAGAAGAGAAAAATGCTAGCTGAAGTTGCATCACGTTACTAACTTAAATTGTTACCTCCATTTTCCAGCACTGCTCAGTCTAATTTGCAAGCCGTTTTTACTCGGTATATTTCATTACTGTAAACTCTATTTGTATTTTCCTTCTATCTTTTTGTTCGAAAAATCCATTTTGAGTGATCTAGTAAATTTCACAAGTGAAATATTATATTGATTTTGAATTTTAAATTAAATAATTCAAGCTAATTTGATCGTTTTCTATCGCGTTTTTTTTACTGCAGTAAATTTATGTCTAATAAGAACTGACACACGTGACTTTTTGCATTTCTAAATGTGCCTTTATTACATATAAATGAAGGCACAAAATATAATTCTCAGTAATGTTTAAATTGGTGAGAATTACTGGAATAAAGCTGAACATTTTATATATGAGTTATGACAGAAATGATATCACGAAATTGGCTTCTTACTCCGAGATATGCGAGAAATATTACTGATTTTCTTGGATTACGTACATCGTTTCCTTGGAAATTGATGATTATTAGGAATGACATTTTATACGCAACGATAAGTCATATGTGCCGTAACAATTGTGCGATTCTATTAATAACGCGTGCAATAGTTTCCCCTCCGATTGAACGCCGGAGTCACCTCTCGTGGGAAATACGCGCGCGCGTGGGACGTCCACGTGGAAATGGAGGCCGTTGTGAGATCGTGGGGTTTTCCCGGGACGCGCGCGAACGCTATTCGTTGCGACAGTCTGCCGTACGGCGAGCATACGCTCCCTCGTGTATCGGAGTGAGACGGATAGACAACCTGTTTACGATCTCCAGCGCGCGCACGCACGAGCACGCGCGTACGCTGGCACACGGCCGTCATGTACGCGGTGTCCCGAAACCCTTCGAGACAATGACCTAGTTTACATCGTGCATTTGATACGCGTATCACGTACTATATTTGTACCAAATTCGTACTAAATATTTAGTACGCACGATGTAAACACTGCCGAATCAATTTGGTACGAGCGTCGTAATAAATAGGAGTATCGTACTAAACTGATACGCGTATCAAATGATACAAATAACGAATATAGGCCAGTACATGCTTAGTACATTCGATGTAAACGCGCCCGTACTAAAGCTTTCATGCGCACCAAATTTAATACGCGTACCAACGTCTCGACGATGTAAACTAGGTCAATCGCGTTCCACGAAAACATGTAATATACGAGTCTCTCCGAAATCGAACTCTGTGAAATAAACAGCAGAAAAAATTGATGGAGTTATGATAATTACGTGCTCTGGTACTAAAATTAAAAAAATTTGTATGAAATAGAGTTGATCCATTCTTTTGAAAAGCTTATGTATGTGTATGTGTATGTGTGTGTGTCTATATACATTATCATTTAGAAGTTCAGAAGTACTACCCTCTGAAAAAAAACAATGGTGCCAATACTTCTAAAGAAAAACGCCACATATGAAAAACTTTATTGTGTCTTTTAACTATTGATCACAGTATTACTTATTTCTAATCATTTTTCAAGGAAAAATTCTATTTAAAGAATTTTATTGGCGCTACTATTATTTTTCTTAAGAAGGTAGTGCTTCCAAACTTTTGAACGGTGTATAGAAAAAAATGTGTATATATATATATATATATATACACATTTTTTCTTTTATTTGTAAATGTTAATTTGTAATTGTTAATTATCTATGAGTACTTACATTTTATGGTATAATTACAGACAAGATATCTTGCGTTATTCTCATTGTCGAAGATAAGACATATTTAGAATGGTAAAGGAATTTTTTAATTTTTGTTATCTTTTATTTATACTTTTTAATTACCGATTGCGTAATAAATGATATTATTTTTATCATTAATGATCGCTAAAATAACCTTAAGGTAGTTCGATGATGAACGACTTTTGCCAAAAGTGATAGGTTTTATTTTTTATATCGAAAAAAGGAACTCTTCTGAATCGATTAAGCCCAGAAAAAAGATAATTCACCGTCCCGTTCTCAAGATATTTAACTTTAAAATTAGGTGATTTTAATGATTTTAACATTGGTCTAAGAGGAAAAGAGGTTAGTTTCCTATGAATAACACGAGTTTGCGAAAAATCTTTTGCCAAAAATGTCTGAACAATATATATCGATGGAAAGAGGACACTGTGAGGAAGCTTATAGTTGAAGGTGAACACGATCCACCGTACAGTTTTTTTGTAATTAATAATTAAAGTTGAAAACTAGTCAAGCGACGCGTTAACACACACTTTATTTAATCTATTTCAGGCAAAATATTATTCTACAACGTAAAAATTATTTACAAAATAATCTTTTTACGTCGTTACGAAGCTTTGCGATGCGTTATTCTATTTTTTTATAATTATAAAAATAAAAAAATTATAAACATTGTTTTGACTTCGGCCTTTCATCATCGAACTACCTTAAGATAATTGAAACAATCACTGCTAAGATGCGTAGTTGTGATTTCTAGATGTCGTATGCAGTCAGTTTCTTGAGGCAAGAATACTTTCTGAGAACGTAACAAGGAAACACATTGCATAATGCAACATCGCTGTCCTAAAGAATCTAGAGACGGTGATTTATTCGTCGATCGATCGATTGATAATACACGTTACGACGCGCCGTTCCCCGACACTCGGTATGCCGGAATTTTTTTCGCTGCAAATCGCACTTCAATTGCATTGCGGACAACGCGGAAACGTGACGCGAAACATGAACATCGCTGCTGTAAAGAGCTAGTTTAAGCAAATAGGTTTCTAGCGCATTTGTCCCTCGCTAACTCGTCGCATCTCATTTTCCTCGTCGCTTGAGTGTCGTGCGGTGATTTTATGTGGACGAAGAATCATATGTGTCAGATCTTATTGGACAAAGATTAACAATCGTGAAAACACGACGTTTCAAAAGTCACGTAATTTTATCAATTTTGTATCTCATTTAAAATTTGCTAAATTTCTAAATGATTATTTTTTTCTGGATGACTAATATCGCGTTGTCACCTTTTCGGAAATAATTCACTCGATTGTTTTGACACTTTATTTTTATATACCTGATGTTTCATCATTGTCCGAACTCGGATTTTTCTCCGCCGTCGACAGACGCGTCGATGACTATTCGCGGCGCACTTTCACTGATCGATCGCCTTGGGCGTTGCAATTCAGCCGGTCGAATCGAAAGAGAGTACATTCTCTTTAACAAGAGATCGTCCGTTAAGGTAGGCGTCTCGCTACGTGCTAGTCATGTGACTGTAGGTTTTCACGTTCAGAAATATATTTCAGGCAATTTTTGCTAAGGGAAAAATAATTTTATGAATTATGGTGTAAAATTTCATACGTGACAAAGTATGTTACTTTTTCCAAATTCTGTGATTTTTTTCATTTGACTCCGTTTTGATCAGCTGATCATGCGAGTGGTCGAGAAAGGTTACAAGTGAGGTTACATCTCCTTTTCGATTGAATTTTGACAATTACTGAGAAAGGGTTTCAAAACGCATGACAGGGGTGTCAATCACTATCCAATTCGGCTAAGAAAGACGAGCCCCATAACCTGCAACTACAGTAATTAGCCAGCGGCGTTGCCAAGTTTTTCCAACCTCATTTCGACCAAAAAATGTCTGCTCGATTACCGCATTTTCACTAAAATAAACTAAAAAATTAGCAGCGAAATCTCCGGTAAACTATATATTTTATGGTTGCATCAGATTCTTCGAAATCTAATGTACAAAAAGCAATGTTTTTTCTCACTTCATCTAATCAAAAAATGCGAAAATATGTGATTGAAACCGTGATAGAGCTTTCTTTTTCTGGCCGTCTGTATATGAAGTAATGCAAAATTTGTGATTTTCGAGATCGATTTTCTAGAGTAAATAGTCGGTAAGGAGCCACAGAAAAAATCGACTGCAAAGCTGATCATATAATTTGATATAAAATCCGAAATCGAAAACTTTATTTAATACATGCCCTGACGAGACGACTACCTTAACCTTTACTCGAGCGTTCCGCGAAAATCAGTCACCTCTCGTTTCCGTTCGAAGACCTTTCTCACGCGTGAGCGCAACACGTTTCATCTGCATTTAAACCGTAGTAATTATTGTATAAAATCAACGAAGGATATACGTATATTGAAATAAATGGGTGTCGCGCTAATTTTTAACAGATAGAATCGATTAAGTTTGAAATTAGAATTATCGAATTTATTAATTTTTATTACCGTTGCATTCAAGTTTTCCAACGTACGCATTCCGCGAAACGCTTTGTCTGATGACGTGCAAGAACGAAAGCAGACACAACTGTTGAATTCGTCTTATCAACACTCTGCGTTGATTGGTTGGTTCTAAAAGTAAGAGCCAATCACGTTCGACTGCTACTGAGCAGCTTGGTCTGCTGAACGCGGCCATTGGCTTTGTTTTACTCACGTAACATAATATTGCTTCGTGACAAGCGATAATCGATTTCGCCGCCAAAGAATCGCCGGTTGAGCGTTAGAGCATTGTGAAACAATTCCACGTGTGCTATTCAGATTAATTCTCCGAAGTGGAGCGATCTGTCGTCCCTGAGATTTATCAATTAGGTCACTCGCGGCGGTCGTACAATACGCAGGTGCGTAGGGCGTATTTTTACGCTTATCGCCCGAGAAAATGCTCAGATATAAATTCCGTGTGAAAAGTTACATTGCCATCGAATTTATTTACGTAATCTGGTTTTTGTTTATTATGATTTAGTGATGATAACCATTAAGGGGGTTCTTTCGTGAGAACAAGTATTAGATAAGTACCTAAATTTGATATATGTTAAATATACAGTAATAAGGGACATGTGTACGAAAAATCAAGTGAGGTTACCGACACTTTACAAGAAATAAGTCATTCTAAATGTGCGTTCGCGGAGCGTGCCATTGTCATTCTATCCTTGTTTACATCTAATGAACGAGAAAGATAGAATGATGCAAATCGCCACGGCCGAGGTTTTCAACGTATAATACATGTACTTAGCGATCAGATGAATACATTATTCATGTCTTAAAATATTCTCTGAAGTTTTCGGATTTCGTACATACCTTGAAAATAAGGGCTTGCCGAATGTTTTGCTCTGATATATGAGGTTAAATAAGTAGTGGATCCAATCGCATATTGCTTTACTTGTACTGTCATGCCTGACCTAACCTAAATCGAGTCCAACCGCACTACTATTGTGATATTTTTTTAATTAGTAAATAATTAAATACGATTAAATCGTGCGTGTAAAATTATGTTATATTATTATTATTATTGGGATGTTGTGTAATGTTTGTCACTATGTTTTTTTTTAATTACCTCATGACGGACTGTTATTGACTAGCTGAGTCCGCGAAAGGACCACCTTAATAATTATTAATTATTTTTCAACGTTAAGCATTAAATTAAAATAAACGATGATGTGCTTGCGTGGCTGAAAGACACGTGAAAATTTTCATCACGTGGATACGTAATCGAATAAAATTCAAAGTTTGAGCAGATGTGCCCCATTTTTCGCATCACATGCAGTCACCGAAATTAGATACCTTGGCTCGTACATCTGCCACCGAGGCAATTAGAACTATAGATGTGAGTCACACGTGAGTCTCGCCATCTCGGCTATCGCTTCTTTTTCGTCGTACAACCTTCGCGATACAATGGAGACTAAAACCCACTTACGGAACGACATTTGACGGAGCTCGGAACCAGAAACACGAGTAGATAGTATTGCGCGTATCGTTTCGTCGTGTTCAAACCATTTCGAAATCGCTACTCGTGCGAAGAGTCTTCGAATTTTAAAGAATCCAGTAGCGTTCTGTAAACGTCAAGGGAAATCCACGTGTCCTATTACTGGAATAGCAGATAATAGATAACTCAGTGAAAAAACGAGTAGTTATTGTGATGTGAACGATTTAATATTGTAATAAAAATAGAAATAGGAGACGTTTTAATAATAATACGTTTTAATAATAATACGTTTTAATAATTTCAAGATATATTTTTGCTTTGTTGTTAAAAAGTTTCTAGTTAACTAATTATTTAATCGAGAAGAGACTTGATGTTTCATTAACAATTCGGCGGATGCAACTTTAGCGAATGAGGAATCTTCTTTTCCTCGTAAAAAAAAAATCAATGTAACTAAACCAAGATTTATGCGCAATCATAAAGATTGCGGGGAATCAAACAGATATAAATTCCGCGTGTCTTTCGCACCCACGTCCGTGAAACCACAAACATTATCCATTTGACCGTGCGCCCATCTTCTGCTGTGCAGTTTCGTGTCTTTTATGAGAAGAACGAGAAAGATATGATGTGTCTTGATGCTATTTGAGCGACAGGATTAATTGGATTAATAAAACATCGCTCTGAGTGGAACTGCGATAGCACAACAGCAAGATGACTACCAGAAGGAAGAAGAAGTCGCAGATTCTGAAGAAGGTCTCGAGCCTATTCAATCTCGACACGGTGAGTCATTTCACATTGAACCGAATTTTCATATGTCGACAGTGACTTTTCATTAATCAAATCAAGCAATAATTGCGACTTGTCGAAAATAATTATGTGCCGGAACTGCGTTGATTAATTTGAAATCATTATAACATCTCTTTGAGAATATATATATCTAAAATTAGATAAAAATAATTTTTGAACCAATTTTCTATTAATAGATAATAAACTTAAGAAACTTTAAAGATATCTTATTGATATATAAAATACTCTCTGATAAAATACTCTCATTTTTAAGATTCCAACAATCTTCAGTTTTTTCGTAGTTAAGTGATGTACATCTTTATCACGTATCCAAAATAGTTTTTTGTCTACTGGAATGAAACAAGTAGTAAGCCTTATTCTATAATCGGTTTTTCAACTTAGAACTTAGAACGAGTTTCTAAATATATCATGGCCTTGTATTTGCCATTTACGTGTTTCAACTCGGGGATTTTTTCGAAAGAGCCTTTGAGGCACGAGTTACGCATACGAACAGAAGTTGCGTTATACTTAATTGACAATACAGTGTGTGTGAAGCTAGCGTCTCATTTTGCGGAAACTCACAAATTATTGAGAGTTCTGACTTCCTTTTCAATAGTTCTAGAGTTCCTGATAGTTTAAACAAATAGTTCTGGCCTTTAAAGCCAAAAAACGCGCAAGTACAAACTGAGACGCTAGGTTCACGCAGCGTCTCACTTTGTCCTACACAAGTTCCACCACTGTATCTCATCAGATTTTGCGAGATCTATAGTTCTATAACAGTTCTATAAAGAGTTCTGCCATATAAAAGCAAAAAAATTAATTATAAGGTAGTAAAAAAAATTTCAATACCGAGTTGAGACGCCAGTTGAAATCTCGGATTTCCGGTTTATGTAAAATATTTTTCGAGAAGTTCTGAACATATAAAAGCATTTTCTAAACAGTTCCCGGCACTAGCAATGTTGTATAATTTTAAAAAAATTAATAACGCTCGAAAGTCAGGAATTTATCGAAAATAGGGTGAGACGCTGGCCGTATTTCGACAGTTCTGCGGGTTTTATTATAATTTTCGTGTAGTTCTAACGTTTTCTAAAGAGTTCTGGCGATAAGCATTATTTAATCATTTTTTAAATAATTTTTATCGCCCGAGAAAGACGCATTTACGGGTATATGGGTGAGACGCTGTAGGAAATCTCGGAGTTCTGGCTTATATAAAATATTTTTCGTATAGTTCTAAGTGTATTGAAGCAATTTCTAAAGAATTCCGGGCATTGGCAATGTTGTATAAGTTTTAAATAAATTAATAACGCTCGAAAATCGGGAATTTATCGAGAATAGGGTGAGACGCTGGCCGTATTTCGACAGTTCTGCGGGTTTTATTATAATTTTCGTGTCGTTCTGAACGTGTTCTAACGTTTTCTAAAGAGTTCTGGCGATAAGCATTATTTAATCATTTTTTAAATAATTTTTATCGCCCGAGAAAGACGCATTTACGGGTATATGGGTGAGACGCTGTAAGAAATCTCGGAGTTCTGGCTTATATAGAATATTTTTCGTATAGTTCTAAGTGTATTGAAGCAATTTCTAAAGAGTTCCGGGCATTGGCAATGTTGTATAAGTTTTAAATAAATTAATAACGCTCGAAAATCAGGAATTTATCGAGAATAGGGTGAGACGCTGGCCGTATTTCGACAGTTCTGCGGGTTTTATTATAATTTTCGTGTAGTTCTGAACGTGTTCTAACGTTTTCTAAAGAGTTCTGGCGATAAGCATTATTTAATCATTTTTTAAATAATTTTTATCGCCCGAGAAAGACGCATTTACGGGTATATGGGTGAGACGCTGTAGGAAATCTCGGAGTTCTGGTTTATATAAAATATTTTTCGTATAGTTCTAAGTGTATTGAAGCAATTTCTAAAGAGTTCCAGGCATGGCAATGTTGTATAAGGTTTAAATAAATTAATAACGCTCGAAAATCGGGAATTTATCGAGAATAGGGTGAGACGCTGGCCGTATTTCGACAGTTCTGCGGGTTTTATTATAATTTTCGTGTCGTTCTGAACGTGTTCTAACGTTTTCTAAAGAGTTCTGGCGATAAGCATTATTTAATAATTTTTAATTAATTTTTATCGCCCGAGAAAGACGCATTTACGGGTATATGGGTGAGACGCTGTAGGATATCTCGGAGTTTTGGCTTATATAAAATATTTTCGTATAGTTCTAAGTGTATTGAAGCAATTTCTAAAGAGTTCCGGGCATTGGCAATGTTGTATAAGTTTTAAATAAATTAATAACGCTCGAAAATCGGGAATTTATCAAGAATAGGGTGAGACGCTGGCCGTATTTCGACAGCTCTGCGGGTTTTATTATAATTTTCGTGTAGTTCTGAACGTGTTTTAACGTTTTCTAAAGAGTTCTGGCGATAAGCATTATTTAATAATTTTTAAATAATTTTTATCGCCCGAGAAAGACGCATTTACGGGTATACGGGTGAGACGCTGTAGAAAATCTCGGAGTTCTGGCTTATATAAAATATTTTTCGTAGTGTATTGAAGCAATTTTTAAAAAGTTCCGGGCATTAGCAATATGTTGTATAATTTTTAAATAAATTAATAACGCTCGAAAATCGAGAATTTATCGAGAATAGGGTGAGACGCTGGCCGTATTTCGACAGTTCTGCGGATTTTATTATAAATTTCGTGTAGTTCTGAACGTGTTTTAACGTTTTCTAAAGAGTTCTGGCGATAAGCATTATTTAATCATTTTTTAAATAATTTTTATCGCCCGAGAAAGACGCATTTACGGGTATATGGGTGAGACGCTGTAGGAAATCTCGGAGTTCTGGCTTATATAAAATATTTTTCGTATAGTTCTAAGTGTATTGAAGCAATTTCTAAAGAGTTCCGGGCATGGCAATGTTGTATAAGTTTTAAATAAATTAATAACGCTCGAAAATCGGGAATATATCAAGAATAGGGTGAGACGCTGGCCGTATTTCGACAGCTCTGCGGGTTTATTTAAAATTATTTAAAAAATTATTTAAAAAATGATTAAAAAATGCTTATCGCCAGAACTCTTTAGAAAACGTTAGAACACGTTCAGAACTACACGAAAATTATAATAAAACCCGCAGAACTGTCGAAATACGGCCAGCGTATCACCCTATTTTCGATAAATTCCTGACTTTCGAGCGTTATTAATTTTTTTCAAATTATACAACATTGCTCATGCCGGGAATTGTTTAGAAAATGCTTCTATATGTTCAGAACTACTCGAAAAATATTTTATATAAACTGGAATTCCGAGATTGCGCACAGCGTCTCATCGTTTTCCGTCATGATTACTTTTCGGTTAATATTAATTTTTTAAAATATAAAACAAATATTTTAACGCTTGGAACTCTTTAAAAAATGCTTCAATATGCTCAGAATTACTCGAAAAATATTTTACATAAACCGGAAATCCGAGATTTCAACTGGCGTCTCAACTTGGTATACTCGTTACATTGAAATTTTTTTTTATTACTTTATAATTAATTTTTTTGTTTTTATATGGCAGAACTCTTTATAGAACTGTTATAGAACTATAGATCTCGCAAAATCTGATGAGATACAGTGGTGGAACTTGTGTAGGACAAAGTGAGACGCTGCGTGAACCTAGCGTCTCAGTTTGTACTTGCGCGTTTTTTGGCTTTAAAGGCCAGAACTATTTGTTTAAACTATCAGGAACTCTAGAACTATTGAAAAGGAAGTCAGAACTCTCAATAATTTGTGAGTTTCCGCAAAATGAGACGCTAGCTTCACACACACGACAATACAGTATTCTTATCAACGTGACCACACCTCTTTTAAGCTAGCAGGACCAAATGGGCAGAATCAAACCGGACTTATCGGAATATTTAGTACCTATTTTGTACTAATTTGTACCACTAATAACAATTTTGTACCTCGTGCCGTTTCGGAGAAAATCGTGGCGCTGCTACCTTAGAATTAAGCTAGAAAGACCACAAGAAAAAAAAATAAACAGGGTGCAAGTAGAAACTTGTACATTGCTTCCTCATATTTTTTAAGTAAGCAAGTAGAAACCTGCATTGCTATTTTGAGCCATAATTATTTATATTTATTTATTTTGGCTTTCTCATAGAGGAAGCAATCAAAAATTATGGATCTTTAACCGCATATAAAGCTGAATCTAATCAACCAAATCTTAAAGAGTTATATATGAAATTGGGGTAGAAAAGACTGAAAAATATAATAAAATTGGAAATAGATCGATATCTCTAAATTTGCAGAAGTTAAAGCCTAAACAAACATTTCTACAAAAATTCAAAATTTTATTTAAAAAGAACCCCTTAATTATTAGCAATTTTTATTAATTCTATTATATTTTTCAATTATTTTTACCCCTATTTCATATATAATTCGTTAAGATTTGGTTGGTTAGTTTTGGAGTTATAGAAATTTCAGTAGATAAATTTGGCACATACACACACACACATACAGACATTTTTTAAAATTACAATTCTTCGACGTTTTAGAACGTTCTGAACACATTGAGAAAAACAAAAAAAAATTTTTTTTACGAAAACAAAGTTTCCTCTATGAGGAAGCAAAAAAGGATTTTAAATACAGAAATTTGAAGGACTGAATTTGTATTAATTTGTACTATACAAATAAACTTAATATATTCATCCCTTCTGCTTCAAACAGCCCCTAATAGAACTCAGTCCTATTAGTCTCAAGAGTAAAGTACTCTTTTTAATCAGCAGAATCAATCGCCACTTGTAGACTCAATTCAGTATAATTTGTACTACGAAAATATAAAGTTTCAGATTTTGTAGCCCAGCCGTTTGATAAAAAACTACCCCCGATATCTAACAGTCTCAAGAGTAAAGTATTTTTTCTCATCAGCAGAATCAATCGTTAGTTGTAGACTCGATTTAGGATAATTTGTACCGCACAAATATAAAGTTTCAGATTTTGTATCCTAGCTGTTTGATAAAAAAACTACCCCCGATACCTGACAGTCTCACCGATATCTGAGGCTTCTATATTTCTTCTAACATTTTTTTTGTTATTAATGGTTTAACATTACAAACTTTTTAATAATATGTGTGAATTTTCTACGTTATTTCTCAAGATTCTAGAGTATCTTAGGTTTATAAGTATATTTATATTAAGTTATAAATATATTTATAAAGCCTTATAAATAATTTATGTTCATAAAGAAACTGTGTTACACTTATATACATGTCATTTACTTTTAACAAATATAATTTGCATTGAATATAAATATGTTAAACTGTTTTTACATTCCCATAATTATTAACTGTTACAATTTTATTGAAAAGGTGACGTACTGGTTAACTGTACAACGATGTGAGGTTTTCCGTTTCATGCACATATACGCGCACACACCCGTATACATGCAAATACGTACAGTTTACTTCGATATCTTTTTATATGTTGAATCGTAACAAAAATCAGATTTTAATTTATTACTAAATAATTAAAAAAAAACGGCACCGGTACAAAATAACTATATATTTTATATTTCAATGGTATAAATTATTTTGCATCCAGTACGCAAATAGCGATTGATTTTGTTTGCGACCAAAAGTACTATACTCGAGGGACTGGTCACTCCCGATTTCAATGGACCAACGATTTAAAAAAGAAATCGATTTCTAACGATTGCCTATAGGATTTCCGCGATTTCAAAATGTAAACGATTACCTGTGATTTCTCATGAATTTGCATGATTTTTAATGAATTCTAATGAATTTGACATTGCAAAATCAATGATTTCTAGATTATAACAAACAGAAAATTAATTAATTAATTATTATTATTATTTATTAAATTAATATTATTATATAATATTGTTAAATTAAAATTATTAGATTTATTATTTTTTATTTTTTTTTGCTTAATAGTTTTTATTGCAAGTAGGGCTTGCCTTGCTTACAAACGGGTATCGCCAGAAGACCTGTAATAATTGTTAATTAAGAGTTAAAAATGTGTTTAAATAGACAGTTAAATAAACAGTTGAACAGATCAGAATAATTTTTTTATTTTAAGATAGATCTGATGAACTATTACATTATTTTCAGTTATAATAGGAGATGACATTGTCATATAATACTGCTTAATATTTATATAACCATGTACATCCATTGGTACAAGTATCAGATCTTTATTTGATTTTAATTCATACCAATAACACAATACACCAATCTCTTTGGTATTATCTTTTATTTCTGCGTAAGAACTAGAATATTCATGACTCTTTAATGTTTGTCCTTTTAAATAGGCAAAGCTCAAAATCATACCACTTAGTACTATTACATTTTCTAAATAGACACCAATCACCAATATTAATTTCCTCGCATTTTTTTAAGAAAACCTGCTTCTCGTTACATTTATCGCCATTTATTTGAATTTTCTTTTTATTCTTTGTCAATTCCGAATCTCGAACCCTTTGTAACCGATCACTACTTAAGTTAAACGAATTTTTATTTAATAGCCAACAGATGGAGGATTTTCGTACGACCAGTTCATTATTCAATTGATCTTTTACAACAACGAATGGACTCTGTGTATGAAGTTGAGTTTTGAATTGATTATAACTTTTTAATTCTAGACGACCTTGCACTTTAGAAAGAATGGTCAAATCCTCTAATAATTCTTGTTTACTTTCTTCTGAACTTTCGTCTGTATGTGAATCTGATTTTTTTATTACATTTTCCAAATTTATTTCTCCTACGTTTCTCTCATCGTCATTGTTACATTGGGTGTCGAGCTCGGTGTCGAGTAATTTACTAGATATATTTTCACATTCTGATATATCTACATTTATAGTGCCTAAAGATTTTATTTTCAAAAACGCATTTTTTTGCATTTTCTAATGTTTTAATTATGGCATCAATATCAGGCAGTAAACATCCCTTAGTGCTTTGACATCCCTTTTTGCTTATTGTTGCTCGTGGAAACTGAAAAAGTTCAGTACATGTGTTTAAATTACCAGAGGAACTGTCTTCCTGTAGCTGAATCCTTTTAACGCGTTGGAAAGTTTCAAGAAGTGTGCTATTAACGATTGTGCAGTATGTAGTACTCATAGACCTCAAACGTCTAAAAAAACTTTTACATGGTTGACTACTCTTTTGCCAAGGTAAGAACATGGATGTAAAATTATTCGAGGTAGATGAATGTTTCTTTAAATTAAAAATACAATTTAATAAGCCATGAGCATTCATCTCCATGCATAAATAGATGTTTAAAGATATGAAATTATCTGTAACAGAATACTGAGGAAAACTGAGTAACCACACTCTCCAATATCGTAAAATAAAAATACAATACCAGCTGTTGTAAATTCGTTGAAGAGGATCCATCTCTTCCTGAAGAAATGAACTCAAGAATAGTCTTATTATCTCTAAATAAAGCACTGTTGCTTCACTATTGGGGACATACTGTTTCAACAAATCTAACTTTTAAATCACTGATTTTTTCAACAGACAAATAGTTCATTTTATCTTTCAAAGACAAATCCTTTTCAGTTAAACAATGTTTATCTTTCGATACTGTATTCATTAAAATTGATAAATGACTTGATCAGATGATATTAAAAAATTTCCCATTGGAAGCATACTCGAATGTTTTAAAAGACGTACTCGTAATTTAGCACCTATGTGAATGTGGTCTTGAATAGGAACTACTTCCGGTTCCGCGTGAAAATAGGACATGAGAAAATTTCTCCCAATTGAATCTATATATACTTCACTATGCATTCCTAATTTACTCTTTATACGCATAGCCTTTAATAATCTTGGATCACCATCAGAGGAGACACCAAGCACCGAAATCTGTTCCTTCTTTAAGCACTCAACAATATATGCCCACCGTTTAAGGATATGATTTGAATGAAACTTATTGTCTGTTTCAAATATACAAAGACAAAACGTAGGAGCATTATATGCTAAAGGTTGAGCTATTATAACGTATGTTAAACTAGCAATAATGCTTGTTTTAAAGCTGTTTTGTATTTTGGAAGCAGATGTAGCCTCATGTATTCCAAATATTGGTAATCCATGGCTATTCAATGGTAATACAAAACCAACCAATTGATTAGACTGACTGTCATACTGTATACGTCCCGTAATACGAGTTGCATCTTCACTCAGCCAGACCGTCAATGGTAAATTTCTTGAGACTAGAAATTCTTTTAATTCTATGACTCGGATGGCTCTTTCAATAATATCACAATTATTTTTACACATAACTCTGCTTATTGTTTTTAAAGAAAGAATTGGGAGAATAGCGTACAATGTTTCATAGAGCATTCTACCCCCTATAGTAAATAAGTAAGTACAAAAAAGTTTCAACGTTTCATCATACCTATTACCTTCCTTTTTTTCGTTACATTGATTCGCAGCATTTTGAAGTATTTTTGTTAAAAAATTGGAGTGTAATTTTTCGGTTTTTATGATTTCAACATTAACATCGTTTTCAATTCTTTTTTGTAAAAAATGTGTTAATGTCTCATTCAAACTTTTGTTTTGTTGAATTAATAATTGGAGTTTGTTAAGAACTGGATAAAAGGCAGTAATTCGAGTTTGACTTGAACTTATTGACGAGTACAATTTTTTCCTAGTACGAGAAATCCTCGAATTTTGAACTTTTTTTGACACTTTAGACGTGTTGAGATCAAGGTCGAGATAGTCCGTTCGATGACTATCTCGACCTAATATTTCCCCTGTTTCTCACAATCATGGATGAGATCGAGAGACTGGCTGATTAGTCCTGAGAAGCCTAATGTAGTGGACGTAGACGGTTCACATGAGTCTAGAGACGGTAAATTGTCTTTAATTTCTATAGTCGTTGATGACTTTTTAATTTTATCTAAAAAAATAATTAGAGTAATTAATCGTTCATACTAAAACTAAAATATTTTTTATTTGAAATAGAATAAATCGAGGAACAAATTACCTGAATTTTCTATGAGCAAATCATCATGTGACAGCCTTTTCATGTTTTCAGTTTCAAATAGTCCATCTTGATCTTGATGCATGTCGGATGAATGAAAAATTGAAATCATTTCAGAGGTTTTGATATCTTTGGACATTTTACAGCTTGTGTCAGCAATGTTGGATTCTTCTATCTTCTTTGACTTAACTGTTGATCGAAATGTTGATTGAAGAGCTTGCAGAATAGAAATGTTTTTTTGTTTTGTTCCTTTTTTTATTTCAGTCTTCTGATGGATCATTAAATCTTCGGTAATTAGATAGAACCCATTTTGTTTCACTTTGTCCAATACAACCATGTTTGGTAACAGTTGTAATTTTTGGACACTTAGTACATTTGATTTTTGCCTGATAGGTATATGACTGAGGAAAGTTTTCATCTCCATAATTTTCGTTCACCGAAACTTGGATGTCAAGATCCTGCACAGACACTTTTTTGGATTTTTTTTCAATGTTTTCCTCATTTTCAATCTCCACAATTTTTTTTCACAAGTTTCGACAACAATTTTCGCTTTTCTTCAATATTTATTTTCTCCTTTAGGATTGATATAGTTGGAGGAATCATTGTACCTGACGAACGAGATGCAGAGCCAACATTTCCTTTACCTGCTTTTTTTGAATAGTATTTGATATTACAGGTGATTTTCAAAAATCCAAGGATTTTGATGTGACGAGTTTCACAAGATCTACGAGTAAATGTTTGTCACCAATCATAAATTGAAACTTTTCTGGGCACGTATGATAAGGACCATAAAAATATTTTTGATCATCATCTGGCTTCAACAAGAAATTCATGTGATTTTTGGCAAAAGATTCTAATTCTTTAATTGTGTCGGTAGTGATGTGCCGAAATGAAATTGGGTTGTGTAGATTATTCAAACGTAAAATATTTTTGACATAAATGGGGATAATTGTTCCTGATTCAGCTTCTAATAATTTGAAGAAATTATTTGCGAGTATATCATTCTCGATATCACTTTTCAATAAATCACTCTCGGGATTTTTATCTTCTACTTTCTCTCCTTCCATAATTTCTGTCGTATAGACACTGAACCACCTAAAAAAGCACTCGGTTATTAGATTTGATAACCTCTTAATGCTTAATACCCTCGTTAATACTTCTTAATATTTTAGATAATGGAATAGTAAACATTCAATTACTTACTAGCAACGAGAAGCGCTCGAGAATATTGCTCTGTTCTTACGAGTTAAAACGATTGATTGCACGCTCTCTATTACGCTACGAACTCAGGCTACAGACTAACTTATAACAAATTTGTTTACATTTGATGTCTCTACGGTGTCGATTGTTTTTTATTTCGGCTTTGCTCGGTCGCGCTGTGTTCAGCGGCGAGCCGTAATATATATTCAACGAAAGAATGTCCCGCCTGCGTATAGGGGAAAAACATGACGCTCAACTCAGTACCGCGTAGCATAGAGAGGATGAAACCTGGGGACCTATTACGTATCTTTTCACGAGGCAAAAATGCGAAAAGTGATAGATTTACTAGATTTTGACCAATGAAATCGTAGATACTCTTATAGTATACATATTATAATAGCTTGAAAACATTTGTGATTTCAAGCGATTTCCGAATTCGTGTGACTTCGTAACGATGATTTCCTATGATTTCACATGATTCTTCAATGCAAAGAGAAATCACTCGACTTCCATTGATTTCCAGTGATTCTCCGCGATTTCTTATGTGATTTCGAACCAAGTGGTTCAATGATTTCCGAAGTGACCAGCCCCTCGATTATACTCTTGAGACTGTTAGGAATCGAGGATAGTTTTCCGACAAACGGCTGGGCTACAAAATCTGAAACTTTATATTTTCGTAGTACAAATTATACTGAATTGAGTCTACAAGTGGCGATTGATTCTGCTGATGAGAAAGAGTACTTTACTCTTGAGACTGTTAGGTATCGGGGGTAGTTTTTTATCAAACGACTGGGGTACAAAATCTGAAACTTTATATTTTCGTAGTACAAATTATACTGAATTGAGTCTACAAGTGGCGATTGATTCTGCTGATTAGAAAGAGTACTTTACTCTTGAGCCTAATAGGACTGAGTTCTATTAGGGGCTGTTTGAAGCAGAAGGGATTAATATATTAAGTTTATTTGTATGGTACAAATTAGTACAAATTCAGTCCTTCAAATTTCTGTATTTAAAATCCTTTTTTTATTTTTTTTCTTGTGGTCTTTTTAGCTTAATTCTAAGGTAGCAGCGCCACGATTTTCTCCGAAACGGCACGAGGTACAAAATTGTTATTAGTGGTACAAATTAGTACAAAATAGGTACTAAATATTCCGATAGGTCCGGTTTGATTCTGCCAATTTGGTCCTGCTAGCTTAAAAGAGGTCGTGACCACACATAATTGCAGCATAAGCTTCTCTACAAATTTTATAGAATGCTCAATCGGCTACTTTAAGATTTTGATTGACGATTCAAGATTTTTTTTGAACAATGCAAGATTTAACAACGATTCAATATTATACTTATTCAAGATGCATCTTAAAATTAAGATTTGATGAGCTGTTTACGAACTTTATTATTACATCTATATTTTTAACTTAATTTATTTTAATAAATTTAATTTGAGAAATTTTTTGACAATAGAATAATTTATGAATATTAAAAAATGCGCGGTTATTGCTTTCATGATATTATAATAGTTACGCAATATTATAGGCGACGCACAAAAAAGAGTATTATTCTCGCATCCACCTTTTTCAATTGTTCAATTTAAAAGAACAATAGCTCGTAAAGCACTCGCATACCAATTATATGCAGTATTGGATACTGAGTTAATTAACGGCGGAAATTGAATTGAATGGCGAGATGACTCTTGGTCTATATGAGTATGGCCCGCTGAATAATTCGCGTCGAGCTAGAACGAGGTGGATTATGAATACTTAAGAGTATCGTGCGGTGTTTTCGTTTTGAACGGTATAAATTGTCGAATACCGGTGAATTATCGAAACGATGTATATTACCGTAAATTAATCGGACTGACATTTGCATATCGTGCAGTATTTCTCTCGGTTATAATACAGAAACAATATTTGCACAAATGTTACGCAGGCATGCATGAATGTTACTGATAGTTTGCATCGGTTTAACTCTCCTGTTGCTGTTGAGAGTTCTACGAATCACACGCATTTTTTTTTTATTCATATTTATTCTGGAAATGTCAACGTGTTTAGACAGAAAAAGCTTCTATTCTACCAGCCTTATGACGGTTAACGAATAGAAGCCATTTTTTATTACATTTTTTTTCTATAACGCGCCGTTGCGACGCGAAACGAAACGTTTCGCGGAAAAGCTTTGCGGATGGTGGAAAAACGGAGAGTAGTAGCACACTAAAAGGAAAAACAGTTTGCAAAAACAGCTGGAGGAGGAGGAGGAGGAGGAGAACACCGTCGCGACGAAGTTGGAAGAGACGCGAGCGAGGAAAATCGCAGAACCATTTTTCTCGCTGGCTTCACGACCGGCTTCACGCGATAAGAGTGCGTCGAATAGCTGCGCGAAAGCAAGGGTGGGAATGAAAGAAAGGAACAGAGGAGCGGAAACAAAGGAAAAAAAACTGAGACATAAACAAGATTGTAGGAACACCTGTCGACTTTTCCGCCGTTGAGGGAGTAGCTTGACGGAAAAGAAGAAACGCGTGAAGTCTCTTTATTTAGGATGATCACCAGGATCATTACTAATATAATTATAGCTATTAATAATACTCGCGAATCTAGTATCAAATTAAAATACACTTTTGATATTAAAGTAGTCTCGTGTAAAAAGATAAGTAAATGTATAAATTCAATTTTATTGAATTTTGGTATATTGTGCCTTATAATTAATTCTCTACTTTAGAGGTTTAAATCAATAAATTCGCAGATTTGACTTTTCTGATTGGACAATTATTTCGGATAATAATTATTTTGCTAATCGGACGGTGATATTTCGGATTTCTAATTATCAGCAAGTATGAACATCACCGATAGCTCCAATCATTTGAGCTTCCCAACGTGTACAAAATTGACCGTTCTCCTGGTCTATAAATTTATGTTTCTGCGCGATTTACACAGATTTGTTATACTTAGGAAAAGTCGTGGCACGTTAACCGGCTTTACCGAGCGTTGCGCCGTGTAGTTTACACTGGCACCCGATCTTGACACGGTCCAAGCCGCTTTGAGAATCCTAAGTCAACCCTAAGTCAATGTGAACTCCCCGAGAGTCTCGCAAAACCATCACCGTCAGCTAACAAACGCTCAACGCTGCGTGAGACACGCAGTGTTCGTAAGCCAATATTCGCACACAAACGCATACACGTACACGGTGCCGATGTTTGCACGGAGTGACTTCTCGGGACGCTTACGTGACACATCCTTCGGATTGTTCGATTTTTTATCAGCCGCCATGCGACTCGCCGTTGTGTCAGATTAAATGATGAATTACAAGCGAAATCGAGCAAGCAAGTCAATAAAGTCGCGCGAGGAACGGAACCTTCACTGATAATGAAAGATTATTTCCACGATACCGATATCACTGAATCTCAAATATCGCTGTAGTGCGAAGATATGAATATATCTTGTCATTTTTCCTCATGTCTTTGTAAACCCTATTCACCCTTAATTTTATCTGCATTTTGTAATTTGTGTAAAGCATTGAGGAAATAATTCCGACGTAGCTCGAAACATTTGATATTTTTTTGCATCTTTTATTTTCGTAGCACTTATGATTATCATAAACAATTATGCATATATATAACTATATGTTTAGACTCTCGCGTTGACCTTTCCCTTACTGTTTTACATCAAAGAACTTTTTTCATTCACTCTATTTTATTATCGTCAATATTTTCCTACTATTTATATTTCATGGGAAATATTTTATGGGGAATCTTCGAGATATCTTCTCTAGTCGAGGCGCGCTATATCTAATGATAGCGCTACCAAGGTTATCACGGTCCAGTTAATTCCACAACGCCCTCCACGCTCGTCCGAGTGCACGTTACGAAACGCGCAGCGAGCGAACAGGTTGCCGTTAATTGACTCGATAGATTGACGACCAATCGAGAGGCAAAGCGGGTCTTCGTCGTCGTCGTCGTCGTCATTGTCGTTGTCGTTACCGGATACGCTCTCTGCGTTTTCTCTCAAATGCGCGTTATTTCTAGCTCGCGGCCGCACGTCTCACGAGAGCATCGCTTATATAACCCGCAGATGTAACGCGTATGTTCACGAGTGAGCGCGCGGTGTTCGTTGTAATTGGATATCGGTGTACGATGGGAGGGAAACGCGCAATGTATCGCAGAAATCGACAGCGATAGCTTGTTGTATCCGTGACGGCCTTGTCGAGCGCACACGAGATTAGATGAACCAGGGTGTTATGTGCACTATGCCATAATGTAAACAGTATGCCCACACAATGCTTCCGAGTTTATCTATTCAGGCCTCGCGCTTTTGAAATAAGTTAAATTTTCCGATCTTGTTACTTTGCGATAGAAAGGTCTTGTTCATTACGTGTGTTAAGACAAATAATTAACAGTTTAGCTTAAATCGACAATAACTGGCATATATAACGTCTTTTACCGATATGAACATTGAAAAAACCGTGAGCCAACTCGCTTTGTCGGATTCACACAGCATTTTTTCGGATCAATCATCGAGACATTTATAGGGAGGTATTATTAAGAAATCTCCACTATTTAATGATGAAATAGATGTAAGGTGTTTATTATAATGTATATAGGTAATTGAACAAAACTCGCTCGCAATCTCGCGAAACTTTCCGTCGCGCTCAAAACTTTCCTTGACGACACAACCTTTCGCGCTCGTGGTTTTTCTCACAGTGCTCGCCTCGCGCGCTCTGCAGGTTTCGACCCGCTAAGAAACAAAAAACGACGAACAAACTATCGGTAACGCGTATCACGGGAAAAAATTTTAAGTCTCTACAGCCGATGGCCACGGCTATTATGATCTGACTCTGTTAAGCCGGCGAGTGAAGCTACAGAAGCTTCGGCACTCAGGCAGTTTTAGCCTGGGAGTGTCAAGCAGTTTGTACGGTACAGCGAACAAGCCGCGCTTGCCTGAGAGACCAGTCATAGAGGCCTAACTCTCACTGTATATTTCTTCTGTGTGTGTATACACACACACACGACTGACAGATGACAGAAAGATATATAGATTATGTAAACTAAATATAATTGATAAATCTTATTCTTCAACAAATGGTTGTCTTTATAATAAATCTTTTTCTAAATAAATCTCTTTTTTAGGGGTAATTTCAAACAATAATTTTAAGTATATATACATTTGATCATAAACATTTACTTTATTATAGTTTAATTGTAAGCAGAATATGTAGTATATAGGATATATATGTAATAGAGGAAAAATTAATTTCTGTCGCTTTGTGAGTAAATATCTTTTTTTTTTCATAAAATAATAGTCGAATCTCACAGTTTTCTGAGAATGAGATTATTATTATTATTATTATTATTATTATTTTATTTTATTGATACATGGGTTCACAAACGTTATTTTACAATATATATTTAGTCGCGACATACAACGAGCCCTGATATTTAACCAGTAGACACTGATGTTCGTCTGGGTAATAATTTCGCATCTTTTAACATAAACCCTGATGTACATTTTTCAACATTATAAGCGTAGCAATGGTCGTCAAAATAAACACTTTGAAAAAGTTGCATAAGCAAATACAATTTATTTTTTGTTATAAATATATTTTTAATTTTACCAAATATTGGTAAATTGTCATTACCCTGCATATCAGTTACAAGAATCATATCAATTTCGTAATTAATCCCATCTAGTTGCGCGTGCCGTGTTTTAATGACTTCTTCATCAGCTGTGTTACATGGGAAATACTTTAATTTTGTTACCTTCGTCTAAATTCTCGAAATGTTCGAATTTTACTTTATCGCGTTGTATATTTTTTGTCAAACGTTCGTAGGCTAATCGTAATTGATTTCTAATACTTAATGTCCACAATAAATTCTTTCTACTGCTGGTGGATACAGCGGTTAATTTAAGCTGTCTATGTTTCGATTCGTATTTCATACCCCAATAGTGGACGAGTGGTCTATTCTTATTTAATATACGTACGAGATGAGTCATATTATGGAATTTGAACGTCAAATCTCCATACATTTTTTTGTATAAAGAAAGGAAGCTCGGAACTGTTTCATCTAATGCAGTTACATGCCCTGACACGATTCTTGGCGAAGTGATTATCGATATAATTTTTCTGAATAAAACGTACAGCGCCCAAGTTTCGTTGTTTTCTTCGATTTTATCGCCTACTAACAAGCCGAAATATCTTGTAAAGGATATCATTTCTGATGCCGACATTTTGAGTTTCTTTTTCATCTGAATGTGTTCTTTTTTTATAATTGGCACTTTATTTTGTATGTAACCGTATTCGAACGTTTCTAATCGGTTATTTAGAAACTCTAATGTAAACAATTTTTGCTTAAATATCAAATCATGGCAAATGTGTACTATGGTATAATTTGCAGTTCCCTCAAAAATATCATGCATTATATCTAAAGTAACGTTCTCAAATACATGATAATAATCTTCTACAAGATGAAAGACGCATTTTTCTTTAATGCCAGTTTCAGCTGGGTTTTTACTTTCACAGTCCGCATTATAAGATTCTAAAGTCCTTATCAAATCGAAATTTTCGGTAACAAGAGTTTTAATCTCTAGAATGGTGGCCTTGCATAACCGGCAAGGTTTACCAGAATTAAACGTATCGATAAATCCCAACATTTCATTTAAGCCTAAATTATCACCTAAAACTAAAGACGGTATAAAATAGACTTTGTGCTCTTTGCCATTTACCTTTACAAGAAGTCCATCTTTTCTCAAATCATTTAATTCCGAAATTAATTTTGCAAATATTTTAAAATTTCCAAATTGTTTTCGATGACTTGCTTGAAACAGACCTACTAGTAATATATTTTCTAATTGCAAGGCATATTGCGGAGGGAAACAAGGTAGAGATGCATATACAGAACCAAATTTTTGTTTTCCGGCATTAGAGCCAAGTGCATTGCCGCTTTCCCATTCATCTTGGAAAATGAATACGGGAAGTACAAGTTTATTTCCGAAAGACTTTGTTTTTTCTTTCCATACGTCCCCTTGTATAAAGTTCTTAATGATATCATTTTCCAGTTTTAAATTATTCATGTAATTTATTATTAGATCAAATGTTCCTGGTATTTCCAAAAAAAGTTTTAAGCTCCACTTTAGTGGAATATACGTAGCGTATGATTTAACTTCTAAATTTTTTTTAGTTCCAAATATATTCTGCATTTTTTGTAATTGACCCTACACTGTATTCGACTGGCATAATCATAAGATCGTTTTGCTCATAATATGAAAATCTTTTATGCTCCGTTTAAAATTCCGATAAAATTATACTTGAAGATTTTAAAATCATTCTCATATCGCGTACTACAGATGAATCATATTTTTGCGACAAATATTCCATTTTTTGTAGTATATGATTTGTATATGTAACCTTAACAAAATGTATTATTGTATCTACAACTAGTTGCACAACATTCCGCGGTATTACTGGATTGTTGTACAATTGCAATGTTAACAACATCAATTTAGCTCCCAAGTCGATTGGATTTGACATAATGAGATTTATATAATTTATCGTACTAATATATAGAAATTACACACACACACACACACACACACACACACACACACACACACACACACACACACACACAAAAATGTAACATTTACTTCAATTAAGGCATGTGATATGCCGAAACAAATATATGATCGGTTAAACTATGTATTATATTTCTTTTAATATGTTTTTCTTTTGATAAACAAACTGACAATATTAATTATTTTTATCGATTTTCTGTAATTCGTCTATAAGTTTCGTCACTATCATGTATGTTTTAGTATTTTTATTTGCATTTTTGTAAATATGTGTTTGAAAAAACACCCAAATATGGCGACATTTCGGCGTAAAGTCGGTATTTAATGCAAAAAAGGCCTTGTAACAATAATCGAAAGCCTCAATAATTTTGTTAGATTCAATTTTAAAATTTAAATTATTTATAATCACAAAAACATATGTATCTTTATCGGTGGAACCTTCGTTAAGTAGATCTCCGATGAATGCTACGTATGGGAGGGCACTATGGAAAGCTTGTAACTTTGCTTTGAAGTCAGTTAGTTCTTCAGAAGTCTGTGCAAAAATATACAAAAAATTTAATTACAAATATTAAATTGACTAAAAATATATTTCATTTCTATAACTATTTTATTTTAATTTTTCTTAATAGTTATAAAATTGTAAATAATAATTGTAATATAATAAAATTGTAAATAATTATAATATAATAAGAAAAACTGATAAAAATTTGTAAATATTTTTTGTAAATAATTTTTGTAAATAATCTATATATATACCGAACATTTTCATAAATTAATGAATTACCTTAAAATGAACGAAAAAACTGTTAAGCACATCTGCAGAAGTTGGTAATGAACTATCGCTTTTCCTTTTACGTACGATCACTCCCAAAATTTTCGGCAGACAAAGAAGTGCTGCAATATGTTCTTTTCTTACGGCAAAATTGAAATTTAAGCATTACGGCTTACGAGTACATCCTCTTGATGTGATGCATATACACCTTATATAATTCACCTGCTGCAATCAAATTTTCCTCTAAACAAGACAGTTTTTTTTTAAATGCAGCGTATTTGACGATCGTGGAAGCCACTGTACCCCAATTTTCAATAAAATTATTTTTCGACTCTTCATGCGTGGCATCAAAATCATGAGACAACTGTCGAACAAACAAGTATTTAATTATAGTAATTAAAATATACCTTTACAAAGATTCAGTAATTAAAGTACAAAATTTACCAATAAAAGCCCGAAATTCGATCGTAAACATTTGTACGTGTCAAAATAGTTTTTAATATTCTTGCATCGTTGTCTGTATAAGAATGTTTGATTCCACTTTTCGACTACTTCATCCGGTGGTTCATCATTTTGTTGCAGCCATTCAATATCACTTTTTTGTTGAATTTGTGAAATGTCTGTAATTAGAAGCCCAATTAATAACGTCTATAATTGAAAGTTACAAGAAGAAGTTATTTTGGAATAATTACGCAAATAAAATAAGTTGTAAGAAAAATCTTAATGCAGTTATCCAAGTAATTTCATTATACCTTCATGTAATAATCTTTTGTCTTTTATTATATCGCATTTAATTAATTTCTTTCTGTATTTTAAATACTTCTCATATAACACTCCGCCAGCATTTGTTGCTGTTCGAGTAAATGATGTCGACTTCTGATAAGGAAAGAAGAACAATTGTGAGCTTTCTGTTATGGTCTTGTCTGGTCTTTGAAAAATAGCTCCCAGTTCGGCAGCAAGTTCAAGAAACCTTTCAGTTGTTATTCTACAAATAAAAAAAGATTTTTTAGTTTAAAAAATGGTCGAATTTTTCGGAAAAATAGTCTATTAAGTATATAATGTTTTCATATAACCTGATGTACATAAATTTTTAATGTTAAAACTTATCCATTGATACAATATATATAAAACAGACTAAATAATAGTCATATAATCTTATCATGGCAGAAGTAAATAATACAAGAACCTAAAATGTTGAAATGATGTATATATGCACAATGAATGTCATACCTGTAGGAACCTGAACATTCAAATTCGTGTTCAATGACTAAGTCGGATATAATTCGCGTGTCGATAGTTTGATCTTTTCTAAATTCTTCTAAAGCAATCTTTCCTCTCGTTGACGATTTCAAAAGATCAAATATGTTTTTTCTCTGTACAGCTACAGCATTTCATGCATTATATGTTACAAATTGTAATAAATTGTGAAAAGCTCCAGAAGAGAAATGTAGTTTTAAAATATAATATATAAATGTATAAAAAACGTATAAACGTATAAAAAATGTGCGAGAAAGTTTAATAGTAAATATCACATTTTTTAACAGTTTATATTCGAATGACGCTGAAGCTCAAAGAGACAGGTGTTCTCAACAAGAATTTCGTTTTCTAATTGTTTTGATTAAATTTGAAAAATATTACATTGTTTAAACAATGTTATACATTTTTAAACATTACATCTAAGTATCTTTTAAATTCATAAAAATAGTAAATTTCAAGAATCGCTCTACATAATGTTAAACGATTAAAAAATTGTTTTAAAAATAGAATACTTTTTCAAACGTAATCGAAATAATTTATATAAATGAAAAATTTTAATACATAACCAGCCTTAGAAGAAGGTAACAAACAACGCAATAAAATCGTATAGAAACCTACACTGTACAATAAATAATAAAGCAAAGAAATGACTTACGAAAAACATCAGAAACATTTAAGACGTATTGGTCCTTTTGTGCAGAATCAGTTATTGGTGTTAACGTTAGTAATTGTGAGGAGTTTGGAGATTGATGATCGTTTGAAAATACTTCGACAGACGTTATTGCAGGCGAAGATGGAAGAATATTATTGAGTGATACGAGACTCTTCCTTCCATTTTTTTCATTCTAATTTTGAATTTTTTTCGAATTCCGAATTCCGTTTCGTTAAAAATTTTTTTTAACATTTCGTCATCATCCAACGTATCAAAAATTTCTTCATCTATTCCCGCCGCTACATATATGAAAAGTGTATATATAAATTACATAAGTGTTACAATTTAATTTTGTTTACACTTACGTGTCTTTTTCAAATTTTATTCTATTTTAATACTTGTAGTATTTTCTTGGTTCAAATGTCATCATAGCTCTAAGTAGGCATTTTTATTTGTAAGCATAACAAATGATATATTGTATATTAAATCCATGATGTGCAAATTTTCACTTTTTGAGCAAAAAAGTGGGATGAATGTCTTTTAGAGAAAGAGGGGACAATAAAAATTATTTTGTAATTTAAGTCTGAAGTATCTGCAAGATAAACTGATTATCTGCAAGACAAATTAAAAAATTTGATCTTTATTACAGCAAAAGCACTATATATATATGTTTTCGTTTACACTTGCCTTTTATGATTTATTGTTTGATGAAATTTTATTATTCAAAGTGAAAGGAAATATATGTATTTAATTAGAACACAGAACTGTAAGGGCACAGAGCTGTAAGAATAATGGTGCTGCGCAGTAAAATGGTGGATTTCGGTAACACGAAATTTGTGAGGGGGAATGAGATGTAGAAATGGAAACGTGCTGAAGAGAGGGAAAACAATGTACTTATTGTTATAGTTCTTACTATTTCTCCTGGCCGTTTGCCGAAGCAACAGTCTCAAGGTGAGAAAAACTCTCAGAATCCCTGACTTACTTTCTTTTCTAGTAAAATATCTCTCTAAGGAATTTGATGGCCTCCTTCTTGCAGTTATGTGACTGACGATGAGTATTCCTTGAAATAAATTATTTTAATCCTTTGCAGTAACCCAGTATAGTAATTTCGTCGAAGAATAAGATATCTACTTTGGTTATAGTTCAATTGATTATCATAAGAAAATAATACAATTACATTTTAAACCTCCGATTTATTAAAAATTTTTTACATAAAAACGAACAATCTCGATATTAGATAGTTTAATTCGTATCGAAACATATATATTAATTTACTCATATTTATAATAATTATATAGCTTATTTTTGTTTTCGTAAGCAAATGCCATTTTCTCGCACTTGACGAACAAAAGATCAAGAGTTTGTTCTGTTATTTTGTCTCAATTAGGATATTGAAAAAGATCAAAATAAGAGAGAAGGAATAAGGGAGTGAATTTCGACGAATGTGAAATTCACACGGACAAAGAATTCAACCTTTGCGTAAAACGTGACAAAGTGTTTAGGCTATCAAGAATAAATTTAATCTGTGTTTATAAGCGTGCGCATATTCACGTTCTCCATCGCGTTTTGTTCTCAGCCGATAAATTCGGATTTAATATTAGCCTGTTCCCCGCATCGTATCGGAGGAAACTTGGGAGAAAATCAAGTTAGCGTATGCTATTGGATAATCGCGTGCATTGAACTAAATGGGAAAGATAGGTAGAGAGTGTCACACTTCTTATCGTTATAAAGCGGCCGAAATAAGATTGAAGAAAAGTAACAGAGCATAGAAGAAACGCTTATATCATAATATGGATATATTCTGATTATTCGACGATTATTCGTTATTATCGCATATCGATGGATTTACTTAAGGATTAATTGTCATTTCGAGTGAACACAGCAAGACTGTCGATGGTTTTAGCAGTGTGAAGATAGCTAACAAGTTGGTGGTGTTGAATCGATAGAGATGGGTGAGCCTGGGGGTAGATAGGTAGAAGCAGGCAGACGAGGTCGTGGTGGCCCCTGCCTGCCACTCTTTGCTCGAGCTCTGTTTCCACCCTTCTCTTTTATCCCTGCGTGCAACCATCGCTTCACCGTCGAAGATCCACTCTTACACCTTTTTTCGCGCTTTCTCTCTCTCTCTCTCTCTCTCTCTCTCTCTCTTTCTGTCTATCTTTATTTCTCTTAGCTACCTTCGCCTCCGTCTACCTTTTTTCTTTTCCTAGCTATTCGTCAAGCTTGAAATCGCGCTGGAATCGCACGCGCGACTAAAGCTCCTTTCTTCTCCTCTTCTCTGCTGAGCCTCAGGGAGTTGCTCGTAATTGAGTTCTTTTGCATCGGACCCATCTTCGGTGATGGAAGTATGCTTCCGCGCATATTAGATTCGGAGAGCACCAGTGAATTCTTTATTTTACATTGACCTTCAATTGCACGAGCTGCCGCTTCGCTTCGGTACCAACCGAATAGATGATCTCTCCTTATGATTATGCAATGCGCATGTATTTTAAGAAGACGGTTAGTTGCTAATGGCCGTGGATCTCCTAGCGCTGGAATCTTTGAGAGCTAGTCGTTCAGAAACATTCGAGGACACACACACACACACATATATATATATATATATATATATATATATATATATATATATATGACACATATCTTGTTTATAATACTTTTCAAAGCTGAGATTATGAATGTCGTTAGTACCTATTTTTCTCAACTTATTATTAGATTTCGATACGTATATAATATTACATTTACTATGTTTTAACATAGTATTTTGAAGAATTACTTTAATAAATTTTATTATATCATTACAAATCGTTGGACTTGTAGTGATGAAATTGCGAATCACAAAGAGATTGATATGTATACATATAAAAGATTTTTTCTTATTTTTATCAAAGTACTTTTACCGAATTAAAATTTTACATTAGTTTTGATACATGCATGAAAAAGAAACTCTCGAATACTGCGCAAACTTGACGTTATCTAATCTTAATTCGTTACCATTTTGGGTAGCTACAGGTACACCGCAAATGCTTGAATTTGCTGTTGCTAAAACGGCTTTTCTCTCAAAAGTCAATCCGAGCGGAGTCCGTGGAGTCCGTAATGCTATGTTGGTGTTTGCGGTTGAGTCTCGATGCCATTTTGTTCCTTAGCCACGAATTTGTCCGATTTCTCTTACGACCAAATAGTTCTTCTCTCTAAATCCTTCCGCATATTCCACGTCAAAGTTGACCGATAATTTTTCCCACCGATAAGATTTTCTAGTTTAATTTGTACACAAATAGGTCGTAGCTTGCATACGGTTGTATCAAGAGAGCAATTAGTTATTGTTTCAGACTATAGGTAATTTAAAGTCATGGCAACGGGACGATTTGAGATATTTTCGCGCGCGCGCACGAATTGTAAGCAGTAATTATAAGATTATAGTCATTGGAGATAAAATTGATGTCCATATATGAATAGTACCAATATTATGTAGTTTGTATATGTATAATATGTAAGGCAGTTGGCACGCATATTACGTATAAGGTTTCTTGCACTAATTTATTTTATGCTTTAATATGATTTTATGATAAACTCCCCTTATTAGTTATTGATTAGATTGTTTTATAGCACATTTCTTGAAGATTTTGCTTCCTCATAGAGGAAGCTGTTTTCGTAAAAAAAATTTTTTTTGTTTTTCTGAACGTGTTCAGAATGTTCTAAAACGTCGAAAAATTGCAATTTTAAAAAATGTCTGTATGTATGTATGTATGTATGTGTGTGTGTATGTGTGTTGTGTGTGTGTATGTGCCAAATTTACCGAAATTTCTATAACTCCAGAACTAATTAACCAAATCTTAACGAATTGTATATGAAATAGGGGTAGAATTTTCCGGTGAGTGCTATAGAGTGTATAGTTCTTCGTTACCGATGTTCTGGAAACCGTTTTTTTTAATTCTTTTACCCGTAAGAATTAGAAAAAATAAAATCGGTTTCCAGAACATCGGTAACGAAAAAATACACACTCTATAGTACTCTCCGGAATATTCTACCCCTATTTTATATACAAATCGTTAAGATGTGGTTAATTAGTTCTGGAGTTATAGAAATGTGTCAAATTTACCAAAGTTATAGAAATTTATGCTCTATTAATCTCATTCTATTCTTATTCATTCTATGTCTAAGTATGGCTACAGAATAAATATCACATTTTTAATAAGTTATAAATATTCTTTAATCGATAATCAATCTCATGCAATAAACTATTTTAAATTAGCCATAGCCGATCGCGGTACATCAAATTGCGCATGATGCAGAAATTGATTATCTCATTTATCTTCGATTACTGTTTCATTATATTAAGAATTATATTTTTTCTTGTATCTTTTTATTGCAGTGAAATGGCTGACTGCCTGACTCTCTCTCTCTCTCTCTCTCTCTCTCTCTTTCTCTCTTTCTCTCTCTTTCTCTCTCACTCAAATTTTTAATTATTTAACATTATTTTTAAATTTAAATTTTTATGTGACAAATTTTAATTGACGGATAATCTTGTATTTTTCTTACAATTAATGAAGATCAAGAGACATGCGCAAGTGCCTCGCGCAAAGTATGTACGCGAAGCAAAGCGCGGGCGCTATAGATATATACTTACTATACGCCGCGCGCCGCCCATATACTAGTCGAGCATAGGCAAGATTATCGTTCAGTTATAACGGCTGAACCGATGCGTTTCTCGGTGGTTTCAATCGATTCGTTGGGTTTATATTATTTAAAAAAATTGTCTTTACTTTTGCTCTATGTGTCCTGTATGCTGAGATATTTTAGCTTAAAATCTAAACAAAATTTTATAATTAAGAAACGGAAAAATTTCTAGCTGACAATATTTAATGCTTATTTTTATATGAATTCAAATGCATTAAAATATACATATATACATATGTATAATATCATTTTGTATATAATATATATCTACAAGTAAAATATAAAATTATCTTTTGCACCTTAATTTTTTTTACATATATAACATTGTTAATATTAAATACTCGGCGTAATTTTCTGATGTCATTTTTTTATTATTTGTTATTGTTATTTTTTTATTTTAAAAAAAATTAAATAAAAATTACGATATACTTTCCAAATTTTAATATATTAAAAAGCAACATTCTTTCCTATATAATAATCTTAACTCGCAGACGCAATGTTTTTGACATCTTATTTTTATCTTTTTTTAATATGTATACACTTGTAATTTGTAGTATATATGTTGCATTAAATGCACACGGACATATGATTGTATTATAATACAGTTGCATAAAGAGCACCGATGTAAATCTCAAATTAAGTTCAACACATATGCATAGAAATCCATGTGTCGGCAAATTTCCAAAAGTACTGTTACATATAGCAGAGAAACTACGAAATACTCGACCCGTTTATTTAGAAAGTATCGTATGTACCATTGTTCACCTGCAACCAGTCTGGGAATTCTCTGGAAGCGATTGAAATGTTAGCGTGCGCGTACGAATTCAAGAATTTGTAATTTAACTCTAAATTGTTCTTGTATGCATCCGACGCGTTAATTAATAATTTCCAATTTGCTTATGCATTCATTATTAAAAGAAAGAATGACATGTATTTAAAATTATCAATTTTTTTTGCCCTTTTACAAGTGTGTTGTAATCGAATTCGTAATTTCCTCGCATACACTCGTCACTCGTCACTCGCGAAGCGTCGATTAGGAAATTCTATTATTATAAGTTCCCTTTTTCCTCTCCTGCATTTGTTTAGTCAATGACACATTTGTTTTCAATGTTTATTTTGTTTATAACTTTCATACATACATTTGTATTTGTTACTCAAAGTACTGCTTTCAAAGAGAAGTGATTATTAACGTCCACGCTCGAGCAACAATTTGTCAATGTTGTGATTCTAGCATATGTATTACGATTAAAAAATGAAACAAATTACACGACATAATTTTACACTACGATTAATAAATGATGCGAATATCAATATTTATTGAAATCTAGCAACATACGTATTCGCTCTTTTCCTTCTAATTTCTTTGTTTTATTGAAGCTTTTACTGATGCACAAATTTTCTCGGATAGATAAATTAAATTAATTTTTGCTATAATTTCCAAGACGTTTGTAGAAATAGCGCCAAAACGTATGCAAAATGCAAAATTATGCTTAAATTAGTAAAGAGATTTCTGCATTAATGTGTGTTTTAAAAAAAAATGTACTATTTTTATTTTGGGCAGAGTTTAATCTCTTTATTGTCTATTCGTGGTCTTTCTTTTTGGGTGATTTTTTGACATTGTTTGTGGTGTAAGTACATGATATATTCTTTTTTAGCCTGATTTCTTTCGCTTAGAGAGAGAGAGAGAGAGAGGGGGGGAGGAGGAGAATGAGAGGACGAAAGAAAACAGAATCGCCGCGCGTTTTATTTCCACAGCATATCATTCTATATCGCCTATTTATTTATGAGAAAGGGTAGAAATCTCCTATTTCTATATATATGTACATGAAGATAAACAGAAAATACCTTGATTTATGACTATGAATATGAAACACTTTTTTATCGCTATGGGGTTATAAAAGATTGCTGCGATTGCTTTTCGGAATTATAGACTAGACACAAGGAAAAATGTACAAAAATATTCAAATTATTGCACTGTTTGTGAATTAAATAATATTACTTTATTAATCGCCCAATCGCTACACAATTAGGCACATTAAATAATTATATAATTGTTATATTTAATTTGGAATTTCTCAATTGATATATTTGCATATAACTAACGAAATAGGTATTTAAACATAAAAAAAAAAACTATTATACAAAACAAGAAATATAGAAATATGCTTTAATAAGAATTTCAAGTAAAACTGTTTTTGATAAAGAAATTAAATAATTCTGTTTTGAATATATAGTAATAATATTTCTATTATCAGTTGTGTATGATCTTAATCTTTTATGACTTAAAAATTTCGTTGAATTTTATTTATTATTTCTTAATTTACATTTTTTTTTCAATTTTTTTAGTTAATATAACTATTTATTAGAAAAAATTTAAAGTTATGCAATCTTTTCTTGAATAAAAAATAAATATGTGCATTATAAATATAACAAATGTTTTTAGAAGAATTAAATAGCATTTAAAAAGTCAGTCAGTCGGTTTTAATATATGGTTAAAGTTTATGATGGAATAATAGAATGATATTGATTTCTTTTGCTTTTAGGCGAAACAATGTATCTCTTGGTCGAAAATAGAATTTCTGATACATAAAGATAATACGCTAAATGTTAAAAGTTAATATAAACAAAGTTAAATATTAACATTTATTGCACATTTTTACATAAGTAGGTATAAGTGTCATTAACATATTTGCGGGAAACCAAGTAATGAGCGCAAAATGAACCTATTTGATTCTGACATGAGTCATGATGGCATAATTTCAGACAGAAACTTAGATGCATGTTATGAACCAAGGGAGTTTTGTTAGCGCATAGGTGTACTTATGCAAATTATTAATGTTGTGCCAGGAAATACATATATCCACATAATAAATTTATTAAAATTTAATATTTTTGTCTTGTTCGTAATTACAACGTAATTATGTTTACTTTGTTAATAACATCAATTTTGAGTTTTTTCCACTTCTTGAAAGGAAAAGAAAATAAAATGTATATTTTATTACGCAATTATATTAATATTTATATTTTACAATTAAAAATTACGTTGTGTATGACGAGAATAACTTTGTTAATATAATTTTTGAATTTTATTATATTTTTAATGTCTTATTCACTAATAATTTTGTAGGCACATCAAGAATAATGAAGTTGGCTTATATGATTACAAGTAGATACGTATAACACACAAATCAATCATTAGCATATCATATTAATTAAAAGTAAGTGATATTTAAGGCTATTAAAAACAACTTTGGAAATAATTTAAGACGCACGCACACACGCGCGCGCGCGCGCCCCCCATCACACACATGCACGCCACGCACAACGCACACACGCAAATAACAGCGCAGATAGCTGTTAAATTTATTTCTTGGATATTTTGAATCAATAATTATTGTAAAAATTAATTTATTTCACTCACACTTATGTGACATATATAGTAGTAAGTAAAGTATAATAATTAATCTTGGCAACAGATTGTTGTATATATAATATACGTGATACGAGACGCCATCATATGTCTTAATTCTCAAAAAATGTGTATAAATGTCAGGACTAGCAGCTTATTATCGTTGTACGTATTGTCCAACAGGAAATTCTTTATAATGGAAAACTACATTTTCTTTCCAAGGAGCACTCTCTTTGAAGTCTCCGTAATGTACACGATCTGAAAGACGGTAGCACGCTCGAGGCAACACTCTCGTTCGCCAGAAGAGGATGAAGTTTCCGCGTTGTGCACGTGTAAGCAGCCGGAAATCCGGGGTTTCACACCGTACAGTCAAGAATACATGATAACGCCGGGTAGTCAACTTTTTTCATTAAATCAAGCTGAAGCATTCTGAAATCGTGTTTCTGTCACACACACACACACACACACGCGCGCGCACATGTGCAGCACAACTTAATATAAGAGTTACATATGTTTTTATAACATATACCTTCTCCATACGCTTAGGAATTAATTTGATATAATTAGGAATTTATTTATCAATTAATTAAAAAATAAACAGTTTTTATTTATTTCTCATTACTAGTCTCGGCACATTTGATTTTAAGCGGCTATCATCAAAATCGCGAAATATATAAAAGAATTTTTTTACGAAAAATTAATCGTGCGTCTAGAATTTTCGATATTGTTATATTTTTCAGTATACTTCTCTACTCCATTGTTATTCCTATTTTAGAATCTTAGAATTTTCATAAAAACAAAAAATTAATGAGCGTTTTTTTTCAATGTAAAATTCTTATCTATATATATGTAATAATTGCTGATATATATGTAATAATATTATTTCTGGATATTTTGCTTTTACGAAATGTGCTATATAAATGTTGCACTACATGTGCTGCGTTATACGTGCGTGCAATTAGGAATATCTATCTCGTTATTACCCTATGGCATTGGATGTAATGTACAGCGATAAGTAGTTGCCAAGTACGGTACAAGCACGGTACTTGTATACAGACAAATATATAAATGTAGCACGCGCCAACTGCGAATAACGCGCTGACATAAAGCGATCTATTTTCTTTCCATATATCTTTTTGAATTTATTCGGTAATCTTTTCTCACGTAATTATATATGACGAAACAAATATTCGTATATTTTGATTTATCAAAATATTCAAAATTAAGATGTTATGCATTTAAAAGTTGTAATTTTGCTTCCTCATAGAGGAAGCTTTGTGATGGTGAACAAAAAATTTTTCGAGATTTTAAAGGATATAGATTTCGAATGTTCCAAAATGTCGATAAATCATATTAGTAAAAAATGTCCGGAAGTATGTATGTATGTGTGTGTGTACGGATTTTTTGTACACGCATCTACTTCTACAATTTTTTAGATACCGGGATGCATTTTTTTTTAATTGATAGAGTATCATAGAAAGTATGTCCTCCTCAAATTTTATTAAGATCGGTCAACCGGTATAGATTTTAGGGGAATTTTTTTTTTAGAAAAGTGTGTTTTACGCTATAGCCTTCTCAATATTTGAGATACCGTTTTATTTCTAATTCTACTATATTTTTTAGTTTTTTGCTACCCCTATTTTATATATAATTAATTAAGATTTGGTTAATTAGTTCTGGAGTTACAAACGTTTGAAAAGATTTGGTTGATTAGATTCAGCTTTTATATGCGGTTAAAGGTTCATAATTTTGATTGCTTCCTCTATGAGGAAGCCAAAATAAATAAATATAAATAACTATGGCTTAAAATAGAGGAAGCACTGCAGGTTTCTACTTGCTTACTTAAAAAAAATATGAGGAAGCAATGTACAAGTTTCTACTTGCACCCTGTTTCCAATGTATTTATAAATATATTTTTAAATATTTTTTTACAAATTTTATAATGTACCTCTCGTTCAACATGCATGCATATATTTCTGTTTCAGGAACGTATTTTATTCTATACGACTTTATTGACTTCTTCGAGAAAGATCAAGCCAGTTTTCTGGAGCGAGACAAGTTTCTCAACATCATCAATTCTATCTTCAAGAATATGTCGCAAATCGAGCGCGAAGCCATCATTTTCCAAGTAAGTCTCGTTGTACATTTTCGTGCATCGCACTACGTATTATATTCCGAAACTTCTATAAAATATCACGAATTTGAATATAATACAATAATGACAAACAATTGGAAAATAATAGATATGTGTATATATGAACATTAATTACTCATAACATTTATATAAATATTGTTTTATATGCACGCAAAGTATTTCCTCTACCTATTGATCATTTCTATTATTAGATATACCATTATATTACTATATTTAATGTCAATTTTTTATCAGTTTTTGGAGTTGCGTTTTTCTTGGGAGAAATGTTAAAAGCAGTCGATACAAATTCTTTTTTTTAAATCGCATTTTTTTAAAGCAAGTTTCCCTGATTTCTTTTGTGTTTAAAAAAAAATAATTTAATGATTATCTCTATGCTAAATTGACTACAAGTTTTTGAGTGAAACACGTAGTCGCAAAAGGTAAAATTTTAAGAATATAGAAATTTTTGAAACTATAAATTATTTTTATACGTACGAATATGTATATTAAATAAAATTAAGATGTAAATTATTAATATAATGTTAGTGGTAATAATGAATATTAATGAAAGTTAGATTAGAGAAATCTAACGATATACATCTTTTTCTATTTTAATCGTTTATAACTAACAAATCACAAAATAAAAAGAATACAAGTACAATACAAAATACAAAATAAAGAGAAATATTAATATTTTATTTCTAATAAATTTATTTATACGAACAAATAGAACGCGCTTTAAAGCGCGCGTTTTAGTGTTAAACGCGATTAAATTCTGCAAAGCAAGATCTTTCACGGGGGATTGAGATAACGCTCGAATTATGTTTCTCATACAGAAATATATGTATATATGCGTCGACCAGAGGTGCAGAGCATGCAGCACTCTGCGACCCATATTTTTTTGCAAACTAACCACTCAGCGAGACCTCGGCTCTCGGTTGTATTCATTGGCTTCGAGCGTTCTTCTTGTTAGCAAACTTCAACTTGTAACTGTCGCTAAGTCGTTTCAGACTTTTTTTTTGTAGCATTAGAAAAACATACGGACCATACTTATGTCAGATGTCAATTTACCTTTCCACAGTTTGCCATAGGATAGATATGTATACACACGCGCGCGTTTTGCGTCCTCTTCCTCTTTGTAACCAAATGAAATTATAACAATTAATATAATTTTTAACAAAGAGAATTTTTTATAAATATAATTCTTAATTTTTTATGTTTTTTATGACAATTAATTCGTAATATACGTTGTTAATTCGTAGCAACATAAAATTGCACTACATCTTCTTCTTCTACTATGTCTATTTGTTTAAATGCCCATGCACATACATGTTACGAATCATCATGGATTCCAAGTATTGCAGTATTGCAGTAATTATGTATGTACGTATAAGTATGGAAAAATATTCTGTTAAAAATATACGCCAGCATCCGTTTCTTTCTCTAAAAAAAGATCGGCCATGATTATATAATATTATTAAACGTACATTTTTCACTGACGCGTATCGCGTCAGATATGGGCGGGTGCATGTAAAGTGAAAAACCGTTAATTGGAACGCCTACTCGCTGCGCTTGCTGCTTCTCTATTCCTTTTTCTACGGCTTTTTCCGCGTTTCCATCTTTTTGCGCGCGCGTGGATTTTCCGCGAATCAGAGACATGGCAGTGCTCTGTATAATTATGATTATAACAAATCATGATTTTTTTTCTAATCAGAAACAATTCTGCCTATCGACTAGTAAAGTCTAAATTTTTATTTGATTTGGAAGAGAATATTTATCAATCTTTCAGCTTTCGATAGCAACGAACGATTGCAATTAAACCTAATGCTATTCCACTCGTCCTCATATCACAAATTCAAATTATATACATTTAAGTTTTAATTTCATTAATTTAATAAAATTTATCTTGTATAACGATATATCTATTAATATATTTATGTATATAGATACGTATTAAAACAGTTGTATAAAATTAGGACAATTTCATGGATATAATGGATTTCATTACATTCTTTTCTATATAGAGATTCAACATTTCTAGAAGTGTAATCGCCATGATATCTCATCCGATAGTTTTGTCGGGAATATTTGTTTTATGTGGATTTTGTGCCAATTGTGCTTTTTTCAAAATGAGACAAAGTAGTCTCTGTAGAGACTGTAGTAGTGACTCTCGCGCAAAATTTCATAAAGGAGATCGAACACTTTGCAACGAATACGACACTTCCAGTAGGTTTTCTAGTGCGTAACGGGTCAGCTATGGTTACGGGGAAAATCGATATCGTTATGTACTGAGGTAATGTCACTCTTCAAAGAGCTTCATTCTGCTGGCTGACCGCTAATTACTTTCCGATCAGTAGAATGGCACGTCAAAGTTGCTTTGTCAAGGGCTGTTTCATGGCTGCGTGAAACCTCGAGTTCCGTGTACATTTCATTAAGTATCCGGGAACAAGGCACGCCAGCAGAGCGAGGATGCCTTTCGTTTACGATGATACATACAGTGCGCGTAAAGGTCGCCGGGAACTCGTGTCTTTGATAAATTCATGCCGTCTGCTGATCCCGCCTACGCGCGACTCGCGCGAGTGATCGAACGAAATGAATTTGTAAAAGCGTGCACTTTACTGTCGTTTCGATTGGAAGGAAATTGACGATACAAAGTGATCCGATACGTAACCAGTATATAACTACCATCGATACCATATAGTAATCTCTTTTAACCCGCGAGCTATAATCGCGTTACATTTGGATAAAAAACTATTTTCTTTTAAAACACGATTCATTAATAAACGATGATAAGGTAGACTGTAGAGAAATAAGAGATAGGATGAATCAAACTCGCGCAATTTATTCGTGATATTTTATATATGTCATTATATTTTTGCTGTAAGAGACATTAAAAGAGATTTATTTTATTGGAAGATGCTTTAATTTCCTAGCATCTTCTAGCACTTTCTTTTTCTCAATGATAAAGGTCGATGAGTAAAATGGGCCAGTTTTAGCCTGTAAAAAGAGTAACGTAAGTTAAACATGTACTTTTACGTTTTTTGGGTCACTGAATACGATGGTAGCATTTTTATCCGTTTAAATCCGTGGGCAAAATTAGCCTAGGCTTAAAGGGGTTCGAAATAAATTATTTTTAATAGTAATTCGATTAGTAATGATTTTGGTCCAATTATTTAATTACTTGTATTATAGTTTAATTTTATTATTTTTTCTTTTTATTAACTAGAGATAACTAAGGAAATACTCCAAAATAAAACACTTCAGAAATGCTAAATCTAACATGGCGAAATTAATATGATGCAAAAATTAAAGAAGATAATCAATTTCTTATTTAGAGAATCGGAAATCTCAACAGATGTGCACCTGCACACATTGTGCAGTTTTAAGGATGTTAAAATGGTGGACTCTCTTCCACATTATCTATATAGAAGCGCGTTAGGTTTTCTAAGGTAGACCTTCACCTGGAGCCCTATATTATACTACTTTTCGTATTATATACTGTACTCTGTAACGTTTCATTTTTCGAAGTATTTCTTTAATTTTAGTAAAAATGTATCTAATAAAACAAAATTATAATACAAATAATTAAATAATTACGTGCGAAACATTAATTTTATTTTAAAAATGAAATTGTTATAGAACAAAATTCAATTGGACTCATCATTGTACAATCATAGTTTTTAGAGATTAACAAGAAGTAGAAAAAAAGTTTGTATAGTGTTATTTTTGTAAACGTTATGTCTCAAAGACGTTCAAGAAGTTCAATAAAAGAAAAAGGCTATGATTTTTCTTCTTAAATTCTTAAACATTACTTGATCATCTTTAATGGGAATTTGTACGGATTTTTGTTCAGTATACCGATTGGGGATCGGATGAACGATGGTTTATCAGAATCAGAGAGCGATAGCGGACATCGTGGGCGATTATTTCTTCATCTGCCCGTCCACACATTTCGCGCAATTATTCGCAGATCGCGGCATGAAGGTCTACTACTACTTTTTCACGCAGGTAATGCTATCTCTGTCGTTACGTTCGGTTATAGAAACAGATATTAGATATTAGTCATCAATATAAGCACGTCCTCAAGAGATAACCTAATGACCAAGTTAAGAATTAAGCCATTTATTAAATATTATGTATTTTAATAATTTTTATGGTGATACATCTCCATGATCTACGAAGTCAACCGAAAAAATATTTAAGTTGTCAAGATTGTCCATGTGGCTTCTCAACAGCATGTAATTTATGAGATGCCGTATGCGTATATATGTTTACATTTTTTTAATATTTATAGAGTTTTGTTAAGTATACCTGTATGTGTGTTGTAATTCAAATGTATTGAAACATTTTAATTACTTTGTGTATTTTGATAAATCATATCAGCAATGCTTTCCATATCTTTGCATTATACATGCTCGGCGTAGCGTGATTGTTGTATTATTGAGCTTATGCCGTTATTCTCTCAAAGTAAACTGAAAGAACAGAGTTTATAAGACTGGGATATAATTACCGCAAAAGTAGGTATTATGTAAATTGAATTCTGAATCGCTTGCATATATATAACGCAATAAGAAAATTTTGTGATGGAAATACATAGTTAAGGGAGCACACACAAAACGGAGAAACAAAAAAAAAATCTACAGCGGAACTGAGGCGGTAAGTGAATATAACGTGACATATACCTAAGTGGAAACAATTCACTCGTAACATTAATCAATCATCGGTGTGCTGCTGTTGCCACGATAGAGTGTGGCGAATATTTGGGTAGCGAAATAATAACTAGATATCAACATATACCCACATTATCAATCACGCACGAATCACGTTCGCGTGATTTATTTTGCCGTTTTGCCGATCGCCAATTTGCGCAAGCGCGGTGTTATCATATCGGAAGATAATGCATCCTCCACAACGTCACGGAGGTGTAATGTTTAAATCCAGAATGCGGCAAATTGTGCGCATTCATGACGCTGCGCGCTGTACAATTACCGTTCCCACCTCCTCGCGACCACCGAAATTATTTGAAATGCAAACTCACGCGCGGGAGAGGCGTTATATACTCTATACATATGCGGACGTTCTACTATGTTGTAACGTGTCGCGTTTGCCGCTATTCCGTGCTGTCATGTCCGGCTCTTTGTCACGTTTATGAAATCTCTTCCATCGATAGCTTAATTGAGCCATATATAAACATCAAAATTGTATAATGTTTTTTAAAAAATCATCTAACAATAAGGCATTATTTTAGACAATTTTGAGACAAAAATAAAAACTAGCGAGGGTTCAATTGTCATCTTTGGATGTTTGATATTGACATGTTTGCTGTTAATAGATATCAAATATCACGATTATGTCATATATGTATTATTTAATGGATTTTTGTTTAGCACATAATATAAAAAATATTTAATTTTAATTGAAATATTTATGTTGCCTTAAATTTAAAAATTTCTTTGAATAAATAAATATTTGTTAAAGAGTTTTTAATCTTGGAACATATATTATTAAAAATATGTATTATTAAAAATATTTTTATATTTTTTGTATTTAAGGATGTTTAAATATTTAAAGATTTTAAATATTTAGCTAATAAAGTCTTTTTATACAATTTATATGAATGAAAGTAGTATTTATTTATCTTTGTAATATATTTAATTAGATAGAGCTTTATCATTTTCTAATTAAATGAATATTTAATTTGTATTAATTTTGTTATTATTATGTTATATACTTCCAACAAAATTTCTCTCTTTTTATAAAATTTTTGCTAATAGAGGGATATCAAAATGTGAACATAATAGGCAAAAATATACGAGCCAAGTAAATTGACGTAAGATTTATCACTGAATCCAGTGACAAGTGGTCTGTTGGCCACGTGCCAAATCCAGCTTACCCGAAATCGTATAAGGAAATCTGAGCTTTTTTCTTCTCTTTCTTTTTCTTAAACATTTCAATTTAAAACTATATGTAACGCGTTATTGAATCCTTTACGATAGTTGATATCTCCTTAAATGCGCGAAAAAAAAAGTTTGAAGAAATATATTATATGTAATGATATTACAAAGAGTGAGTTGAAA